>MU624740.1:0-26928 GCA_025349905.2 Blastocladiella britannica
GTCATTGGCGCGGACCTGACAGCTGAAACAACCTGATTGTACGGATTCGTGGGAAGTTGCTTTGTTTCATTTTTTCACGAAAAAGTCAATATTACAGCACGCATACCATACTTACCTCAATCCCAGTACTCGCATCCCAAGCAGCACGCACGCGGCCGTACTTCAATTTCACACCGGCATGAAATGATGCGGCAGTCCTCTTAAGCACAATCACGCTTTCCGTGGAACTCCCGGCCGGCCCGCGACCATAAACCCCGCGGCCATAAAAAGCCAACCATTTTTCCCGCCTGCGGTGCTCGCTCTTTGCTTCGAGTACGAAAAGCAAAGAAAGATAAAATGGCCACCACCAGCACCCCTTTGACCTTTGGCACCACCGAGGAAGGCAACCCGATCGTGACTCTGGCGCAGCAGCAGGACGTGTTTGTGCTGACAATGCAGGCCGAGCCCGACAACCGGTTCAACGCTTCATTTGTGTCGGCGGTGAACGCGGCGCTGGACCACGTCGAGGCGTACGCGCTGCCGGCCCAGGGCAAACCCCGCAAGTGCGCGCTGGTCACGGCGTCGTCGTCCGAGAAATTCTACTCCAACGGCCTCGACGTGATGTGGCTGTTCCAGACGGGAGACAAGTACTTTATCTCGGACCAGTACCTGGTGCTGCTCAAGCGCGTGCTCACGTTCCCCGTGATCACGGTCGCGGCGATCGCTGGCCACTGCTTTGCTGGCGGTCTGTTGTTTGCACTGTGTGTCTTCGTTAATTTTTTTTTTTCGACAATGGCCAAGCTGACAAATGTATCAAAAGCTGCCACGACTACCGCATCGTGCGCGCCGACCGCGGCCTCATGTCCCTGAACGAGATTGACCTGCCGTCGTCGCTGCACCCGGGCATGGCCGCGATCGCCCGCGCCAAGCTCCCGCCCACCACCTTGCACCCGCTAGTGTTTGGACCCAAGCGCTACGGCGGCGCCGACGCGGTAGCCGCGGGGCTCGCCGATGCGGCCGTGCCTGGCGAAAAGGTGCTGGCGACCGCACACGAGTGGGCGACCAAGGGCGCGGCGAAAGTGGCACGTGCGGGTACCATTGTCGCTGATCTCAAGGCGTCGTGCTACCCGGACGTGGTGGACGCGCTTGGGATCCGGGCCGAGATTGACGTGCGCGAATTCATGAAGCCGCACATGTGATCCTATTTGTCTTGGAATGGAATGGATTTGTGAGTGTGCTCGTACTGGAGCATATCTTTACGTTGGTTTTGTTGTCAATAGCCCCAGACAGTTTGTGGTTGCTCTCCACTGCTGATCGCTAAAGTAAACCAAACTTCAGATGGTATTCCAGGAACTCTGCTATGAGCGAATACATGGCTAGCAGAAATCGCCTGGTCCTTTGTGGTATACAGGGACTTGGTTATGACGGGTTCGTTTGGATGTAAAATCCAAGTCAACTTTTTTTCAGGCTGTCAGCAACAAAACGAAAATACGAAAGAAAATGCCCCCGGCACCCAACGGATCGATTATGTCCCAAGTACGTCGGTGCCAGGCAGCGAAAACTATTCGTATAAAAGAACACGACACTCACGAAAAAAATTTTAACCAGCAAAAGACTGCCCGCGAGATCGCCCTCGAAGTCCACGCCGGCCTCAACTCGGTCGATCGCAGTGCACAAGAGGCCATTGTCCGCGCCTACTTTGACAAGGAGTCATCATTTGGCGGTCCGTTGCTCATGCTTGTGCTTTCAAATGCCTCGGATTGACTCATATTTATTGGATACTAGACCCGATCGTGTGCTCCAAGGGTGCCCGGCTCACTCGCAATGTGTTTTTGGGTAACGAGCTGGCGTTTAAGGCCATTGACAAACGCATTCGCTCCATCACCGAGTCCACGGGCGCTACGACGCAGGCCACGCACCACATTGTCGTGATTGACGCCGATATTTTGTACCATCTTCGGTACGAGGTGCCCCTCTTCCTTTTCCAATTTCTGGTTCCGATTCCATGGGGGGTTCATTGGCTTTTCCGACGCATTTTTAGCTGGCTCCCATTCACGTTGACGGTCCGCACCGTGAGCAAGTTTACCATCAACACGATCGCGGGGAAGGTGGTCGAGTACGAGGATGTCTGGAGGTATCTACTTCTTTACTTTGTGTGGTCGATTGCTGTGAGACTCAACTTTAACAAATGAAATAATAGCGTGCTCGATCTGGTGGAGCAAGTTCCGATTCTGGGCGGTCTGTGGTCGCACCACGTCCGGCCGCTGCTGGCCGTGTCGACCCAGTGGCTCGCGTCGCGGTTTTTGAGTGGTGATGTGGGCAAGTGAGCAACAATCGAACAACATCTCTTTCAGTCCACGATCTAAACATTTTTTTTTCACATGCTCGGCCAAGACCAGCACCAACAGCAACAGCAACAGCCGCCACCCTCCTCCCGCACATCTCTCCGCACCGAAATCCTTACTGGAGCCATGGACTCGCTTCTTCTCAAGCTCAACGGCCTCGGCACCCAGCTGACGCCTTACGCCAAGTCGGTCGAGCGCGGATTCGGCCAGGCCCGCCAGGTATCTTCTCTTTACATTTATAAAATAGCAGTCCATATATACCTCATATAACGTCGTTCCAAAAAAAAGTTTGCGCAAGAGAAGCTCGGCACCGCCGAGGACCTCACCGAGCTGCCACACGAGTACCTTGATCTGGAGCACAAGATCGACAGCATTGCGTCTCTGCTGACGTCCCTCTTGCGCTCGCAGGGTGCGGCGCCGTCCTTGGTGCCCGCGATCCCCGCCGGCGTCACCGAGTCGGTCACGGGCTTTGCCGGTCAGGTGGCCGGTTCGGTGCGCGCAGTTGCCGCGCCGGTGCTGGCCCAGACGCCGCTGGGTGCGCCCGGTCCCGCTCACGCCACGCCCATGCCCGCGTCGCCGTCGGCAGAGAAGCTGGCCGCGGCCCCGAGCCACGCGGTCGCTCGCGCGTGCAACGCTGCGACGGGCGTGCTGGGACAGGAGCCGCTGGGGACCGTGGCGACCAAGCTCGGCGCTGCTAGCGAGAAGGTGGGCGATGCCGAGCTGGAACTGGTTTGTTTTTACCTTTTTTTACTTGCTTTCCGCGGACAACAATAACTGACTCTTGGCACTTCAAAACAGAAATCGGGCGTGGCCGACAAGTTCTCAGGCCCCATCAACCAGCTGGTGCAGGAGCGTTTGGCCCATGTCGCGGTACGTCTGTTGCTTTTGCATGTGGGAACCAAAAAAAAAAATTTGACTGGACAACTCTTGATCAGCGCGCACGCCGAACCGTCACCACCACGCGCCTGTCGCTTGACTCGGTCAAGTCGCGGTTCAAGTCGGCATCGCCGCAGCGCGCCGAGGCACTGCAGGTGGAGCTGGAAAAGGCCGAGGACGTGTTTGTGGACGCGGTGGAGGAGGCCACCAAGCTCATGAAGGCGGTGGTCGAGAGCCCCGCGATCCTGCGTCACATTGCGAACCTGGTGGCACTGCAGCTGGCATTCCACAAGCAGTGCGCACAGATTCTGTCCGAGCTCGGTTCGTGTTTTACTTTGATCCAATACTTTTTAACTGTGGACTGATCCCGATCATGGATATATAGCTCCCGAGGTGGACGAAATGGTCGTCACCCAGGAAGCTCTCTATTCGTCCAAGCTGGCCTGAATATCCTTTACTTTTTTTTTTATTTGCTTTCCTTTTTCCACGGCATACGCGAAATAGTTTTTTTTTTCTCTCCAAATCGCAACACATATGATGCTTTTTTACTTTCTGATTGAAGCGATCTTCTTCTTGTACACGTCGGTGCTGCCCATTGCCGCGCACCTCGTGCTTCTTCCGGTCGCATTTAGCGTCTCGTATGCGGCCGGACTTGATGCCACGATTCAATGGACGCTGTACTACTGGGTGCTTGGCTCGATGCGCTTGGTTCTGCCGTCGTTTGTGGTAATTTGTTCGACGACTCACTTAAAGCACAACGGACACTTACAAGAGATAAATTTGCAGATGGCGCCAATGGCCATTGCCACGCCGCTGGTGGCCTTGTCGCCGATCGGCAACATTCTGGCGGCGGCCGCGGGGCAGCCAGACAAGATTTCGGCCCAGTGGAAGTTCTTTCGCATGTCGGCCAGCACGATCCTCAACCATGCTCCTGCCGGACTGGCGTTGATTGAGGGGATGGCTGCGATCATTTTGATCCGGACGCTTGGTCGACGCATGAAGGAGGAACTTCATGGGACCGTTCGGGTACGTCGAGATTTTCTTTTTTCTCCTTATTGCGTTATTTACGTAGCGATCAATAGGATATCACGGGCACGCTCTTGCTGATCACGTATCTGGCGGCAGTGATCTATGTTGGGAGCTGCGTGTGGACCAATGGCGGGTGGGACGGGTGCGAGTGGATGATTGGCGCCGTGGCCGCGGCCCATGTCCTGACGATCGCGATCCCAATGATCTCGGCTCCTGGCGCTGACGATGTCCCGGTTGCTGAGGGCCTTATGCTGGTTGGTATACCTTTATCTTATGGTTACCAAGTATGCTCACATCCGTGATCCAACAGATCGTGTACGTGACATTGGTGTTTTCACTGGACCGGCAGTCCACGGGCGTATCCATGCAGCACATGAGCGAATATCTTCCCTCCGACACGGCTGGAATGCTCAAGGTGCTCGGAAACGTGTTTCCATCGAGGGCGGCGTACGTTCCTCCTCTTTTTTTTTTTCTCTGTGAATTTGCGCAACATCTCAAAAGAAAATGAAACAGATTCCTCGCAGCCACCTCCGACTGGACCGTGCTCGTGACACCGACCAAGTGGCCCATCGGTGCGACCGCAGTCATGCTCGTCTCGCACTCGGCGTCGTTCCTCACGTCCCTGGCAACGCACATGCCATGGCCGACGCTTATCCGGCTGGTGGCCCGCGGTGTGATTCTGCTGGGCGCCACCGCGGGTGTCATGGCGGGTGATGATGACGACGACACCATTGGGATCAGCAACAACACGCGTGCAACTCTGGGCACCGCCGATCAGCAGCCGTCGCAGCAAGCGCTGGTGGCCGAAATGATCGTCGCCATCATTGGCAAGCCGGCACTGATCATGTACTACTCGCGCATAGCCATGGGGTGGTTTGATGGTGCGCCTGCGTGGGCGGGGACCGAAATGGCCACGCTGAGCACGGGCGTGGCAATTGCCGCGTTCACGGTGATGCTGGCCGCGCACTCAGCGGCTTCCTCGTACTAATCAATGCATGTATATATAAACCAACCTGGACCAAAAAAAGCCCATTTTACTTGAAGAGCCCCCGTTTCGGCGACGACGACGACTTGGCACTGCTTGCCTTGGACTGGCCGGCAGGACCTTTACCCGGGTACCGCTTTTCAAAGTCGTCCACCATGCGCGAGAACGCGCCGGTGCCCGCACCGTTGTCACCGCCGCCCCGTGTCCGGCGCCGGATCTTGGCCAGACAGATCACGAGGCCGCCGACAACAAACACGGCCATGATTCCGCCGGCAATCGCCATGATGGCCATGGTGCGCGCGCCCACCGAGCCTAGCATCATCTTTTGAATGAGTCTACTTTCCCTTGCCAAAATAAAAGTGAATGGGCGTACAAGTCATCCAGTAGTAACTGTCCACCTGCCCATAACACACTTCGGGACCGTTCCCCGAGACGGCCATGTAGTTGAAGGCTGGGATGCAATACCCACTTCCGCTCGAGCACCATCCGCAACTGGAAGCGGCAGCACAGGACTTGCAGGTGATCAGCGTGGTGCAGTTGGTCGCGGTAGTCGGCGTATTGGTTTCTGTCGGCGCTGGTACCGAGGTAGTTGGCGTTGGAGCGACTGCATTATAGCAATGTTTTCAGCTGAAAGTTGAAATGTTTGAAAATGGATCCAACGCACTGGAAATGCCCTGGGCCTGAACGGCAGACGGGATCAGGACTGTCATCAGCACGAGGAGAGCCATGGTTGCCATGGCGACGGTGGTAGCGAGTGTGCGGCGCATTTTTCGTTCTAATATATTGTTTAATTTTTGTGGATCAGCTGGGAAATTATGGTCCGTATTTGACAGGCTGCGCCACACACACACAAACACATGGCCAACCCAAACTTTCATATTGACTTTTTCTTCTCTTCAAAAAGTCAAAAAAAAAAGCACAAAATACAAAAGAATATGCTCACCAAGCGCCGCCTCCTGGCCTGCAGCGTTCTGGCCACCCTGGTTTTTATTGCCTGGACGCTGGCCGCCTCGGTGCCTGACCCCGATTCGTCGACCTCGGCGGCCTCCTCGCGTTCGCCCATGGCCAGTCTGCGGTCCTCCAACAGCAACAAGAACGCGTTGCCGTCGACGGCCGATGGGGGTGACGAAGCAGAGGACGCGTCGTTCGTCGACTGGGTCAGGGCCAAAACCGCAAAGGCCGTGGGAGACTTGCAGGGCAAGTTCTCGGGAACCGGCGCGTCGTCAGCCGTGGTCAATGGCAAGAATATTATGCCCAAGATGGGTAACGAGACATTGCGGTATGACCATTTGTTGTGGAAAAGTAGATGGACCTTGGCTGATGGACATGCAAAAAAAAAAAATACAGGGCCGAGCTCGGACGGGCGTCCTGGCAGCTCATCCACACCATGGGCAACACGTACCCCAACAAGCCAAAACCGGACGAGCGGTCGGCCATGGGCACGTTCATTCACTTGCTCGGTCGCGTGTATCCGTGCGGCGACTGGTACGCTTTCATTCTTCACCACATTGAGACGTTAACTCCAACAACCCAACATACCAGCGCCCAGCACTTTCAACAGATGCTCCAAATGCACCCGCCAGAACCCCACCTCGGGTCGCGCGACGACCTCTCGCAGTACCTGTGCAAGTTGCACAACAAAGTGAACCTGCGGCTCGCGCACCCGATCTTTGACTGCAACAAGGTCGGCGACCGATGGAAGTGCGGGTGCGCCGACGCCGACGAGCCCTCGTTGCTCGGAAACGCAACTGCCGCCACCAGTACGTCCGCCAACTCAAAACCGACAACGCCACTGGACCCTGCCCATGCGCTCCGGCCACACGTTCCCGATACCTCCAAGAACGGCAAGTTTGCGCCGCGGCCCGTGGCATCTGGCGCTCCCTCGCTGGACGGATTTGATTTGACCGAACCCGAGGAGGATGAAACGACTGGACCAATCACAGGATCGACGGAAGGGGATCTGGCGATGCTGGCGAAACTGTCGCCGATCGAGCGGGCAATGCGCATGGAGTTCCGGTCCATGTTCTCCGAGGATTATGACGAGGCGCTGCGCCGCGCTCAGGAAGTGCCACCGCGGTACCCTGCGCCCGTGGTCCGCCCGGCCATGGACGTGCATGGCAATGTCATTGTTGCTGCCAACGTCACGTCGTCCACTGCATCCTCTTCATCTTCTTCAGCTTTGCCAATAGCAGCAGCAGCGCCAAGTTCCGACGATGATGCACCATTGCCGGAGGCCCTCGAAGTGGAGCGACCCGACGTCACGCAGATGGACAGTTTGGAGCAGGCCGAACAGCTACTGGAACGCCCTGCTCCTGGCACTGACGACTAAAATATAAACACTTGTACCAAAGTGTATGGAATTCGGTCTCTCTTCGCGCGCTCGCACTCGCCCGTCTCTGACAACAAACCAAACGACAACAAAAAGCAAACGACAACCACAAAAACAAACGACTTCAACATAACATGGGCTCATCCGCGGAGATAAAAGATATTACACCTCGTTGTCAGCAGCCACGTCCGCCGCGCACTCGTCGCCAAACGGGTGCGGAGGCGGCCGAGTGAACACAAACTCTTCGATCTGCACCCTCCTGGTCTTGGCGTCGCTGGACAGTTGGCTAGTTCATCGAAATGTCAGCCCACCAATAACTAACTCCAGTAAAAGGAAAGACGCACTCGAGAATCGCAAACTCGAAAGTCTCTGGATCGTCGCCATTGCCAGCCACCTTAAAGAATCGCGGCGTCCATCCATCGCCGGCGGCCTCTCGCTCAATTCGGTGCTCGCGCTGGCGGGCCTCGATCCGAGACTTCCATTCGGTGGCGGTGTCCAAGTCGCGCGACCCAATTGCCGCCGTCACTTTGGACCACACGCGCCGCGACTCGTACGTCTCTTGCTCCGGCTCGGGCGCCACGGTCTTGGGGAAAATGTGCTCGTTCTCGGCATCGAAAAACACTTGCTGCTCTCCCGTCTTTTTGATGGAGCGAGTGTGTTAGAGAAGGGAGATCAAGAACAAAAATGTTAAAGCTGTGTGCATGTACCTTGACGTTTTTAAGGGTGGACACGTCCGACCACTTGCCACTGATTTCGTACAGAATCTCGCGCGGTTTGGAGATTCGGCGGATCCGGCCGCCAAGCGCGTTATACGTGCCCATAAAGTATCCCTATCCAAAAGTGATCCGATCAGCATGCAACGTTAATCAAAATGGATCAAGGAAATACCTTGACTTTAAACTCGAGCTCGCAAATCAAGTCGGTCTTTTCGCACTTGATGACCACATTGTCCCCGAGCTCAAGAATCATGGTCCCAAACAGCAAACCACGCGCGTACACGTTGGGCAAGTTGAGCGAGTACACTTCCCCCGGCCGGTTGGTGAGGTGAATGCGAGTTTCGCCCGTCATCATAGTCGCGGCCGAGTTGCCCAGGTACTTGGACGTGGGTTTCAGCTCGCCCTCCACCATCACGTACGACTCGGGGGCACTGAAAAAGTAATTGGAGATCGGTGGGTGGTGCGACGTCTGTTCCGAGACAAACAGACCCATGGTGCCGTCCGGGTACTGGTACTTGCAGCGGAAATGCTCGCCTAGAACCGGATTGTACGGCTTCTTGACGCCCTTGGGCCGAATGTGCCACCCGCTCACGTAGTACCGCACCACGTCCACGAATCGGGCTACGGGGTCTTCCTTGCTATGTGTCCTGTTATATTTCGTTGTGAGTTAGCGAACGATGGGGCCAGAGTCGTGCAAATAAAATAAAGGATAGCGGCGGCGGAACGGCGAGCGAGCTTACGCCTTCAGCCAGCTGGGCCGAACCCAACCCAACCACCGCAAAAAAAAAAAAAAGATATAAGACGGACTGCAGAAGCAGATCAGGGTGGCACATAAAGTCGGTGATGCGCTCGAGCATGGACCGCGGCTCCAGAACAAACGTCGGCAGGGTGACGCGGTGCAAGTCGGTGCCCTTGGTCAGCTGCGAGATGATGCCCATGAGAATCGACCGGGGCTCGTCGTCAAGCACCTCCTTTTGCGTGTCATCAACCCCCTTGTAGTCGTCGGGCGATGAGGGATCCGCCTTTTCCGACATGGTATTTTGTTTTTGTTGCTGTAAAATTATAAACTCCTTTCGGCCAGGAGTCGCGGTTGTGCGTATGGGTCTGATTTGTGTGCGTCGGTCACCGTGTCTGTTGCGTTGGGCGTACGGGGCGTGTGGCTCCGAGATCGGGATTATTTCTGTTGGCCAAAGAAAAAACGCGAGCAATTTTCTTCGGTACGAAATAAATAATATATAACCACTTAGCGCCCTCTTGCGCCGCCGCCGCGGGCCGTGCTCTCGCCTGGCAATGGCGGCATGCCCACCACCGCGATCCGAGACCGTCCAAAGCACACGGCAATGCGATCGCCCGACTTGCTGAACTGCACGTCGGTAATGTCGCTGCGACCATAGTATCGCCGAAGCACATTTGCCCCTGCCGCCGACCACACCGTCAAGTACCGGTCATCCGAGCTACAGATCAGGCGCTGGCCGTCCGGGCTGTGGGTTATTTAAAAAAAAATGAGTTGGTTTAGATTCTCTCAGTTAAATAAAACATACCTGTAGCGCAATGTGCTGTGGCTCTCCACAAACCGCTCCATGGTGTAAATACAGTTGGCCGTGGTCACGTCCCATATCCTGACGGTCGAGTCCAGGCCAATGCTACATGAATGAAACTACGTCAGAATAAACGACCATTTTGAATGAATAAGAGAACGAACCTGGCAAGTTGAGGCGCCGAGTTGGGCGGCCGAGGATTCCAGTCCATGGCGACTACCGGTCCATCGTGGCCCGTGAGGACTGCCTGAGGTACGAGCCGTGGTGGCGCCCGTGGTGGTGGGACTGCCGCCGGTTCCTTGGTATGCGTGCCATTTACCGTGGCAGTGGCGGCTGAAGACGACGGTTCCGTCTCTGCTGCCCACACGCAGATCGTGCCGTCATCCGAGCAGCTGGCGAGGAGCTTGTGCGATACTGGGTCCCAGGCCAGCTGGTTGACGGGTGAGCCGTGTTGTGAATGGAGGGGTTGAGAGGTTGCGGCGGCAGCATCCACAAAATACACATGTCCATTGGCAAGCCCGCATGCGAGTTGGGTTGGTGCGTACCAGGCGATAGCCATGACAGCTGCATAAAGAAAAACTTGCCATTAGTTTGGTGCACCTCAAATCCGCAAAAATGTAAAAAGTAAAAAATACCTTCGCTCCAATAGGCAACACATCGGCATACGTCCTTGGCAATGTTCCAAATCACAAGCCCTCCCAGTCCAGAGGCAGAGGCAACGAGCGCCGAGTCGGGACTGAACGCAACGTCCAGGATCGGGTTGCTATCGCCGTCGCCAGCAGTTGCCGCATTGTCGTCGTCCACGTATGCGTGCAGGACCCGTCCAACGTCGCTCGATCGGTGAATGGCAGTGTATGCGACCAGCAGCTCTCCTGATCGCGAAAACACACGGACGCGCGCATCTCGTGTGCCCGTCGCCAAGTACTGGCCGCAGGGGCTCCATGCCATGGCAGTGACTTCGACGGCAGTCGTAGCAGCGGGGACGGCGGTAGCATTTGGAGCAAGGGCGGGCGGTTGCTGTGTTGCCGGATGAGGAAGCAACAAGCCTGCTGGCGGCTGGCTTGTCGTCAATGGGACAGTGAAAATGCCTGCAATGGCGTTGAGGGAGCTTTTGAATTTTGGTGTTTGAAAATGTGAGTTACAATCGACATTGGTCGATACAAACGGATCAAAATACGACATACCAGGACGCAAAGAGATCGTTTTCAACTGGGTTCCAGGCAACTAAATGGTATTGGACTTTGGGGCTCCGCACCGTCACGATCTTGTCTTCCATTTCAGACAGGGTTGGTGGCTCGTCGCCTTCTTGCGCAACATTGACTTGAACCAAAATGTCATCTGGAGTGCATCGCAAGCGGACGAAATGTCGAATGAGTGAAAAAATGACCTTGCAACAACAGCAAGAGGAAAGAAACTGTACCAAAGCCCTCTCCTGGACCCGAGTCCATCTCGTCTCCAGCGTCAGCAGCAGGTGGCACAGCGGGCTCGTCCACATCCATGGCATCGTCATCGTTGTTTTCTGCCGTCCTGGATCGAGCAGCACCGGTACCAGCAACAGGCGCGGTGGCCGATTTCCGGCGCGCTTCCTTTTCCTTGGCCGCCGCGGCCGCCTTTTCCTTGCGCTCCTTTCGCCGCCGCTCCTTGGTGGACATTTTGCTCGTTGGATCAATGTCCTTGAGCGCGCTGGACTCGGACCCTTTCCGTGTGCGTGTGGGACCCGAGGCGGCTGATCCGGCAGCGGACGAGATGGGTGCGGCACGCAGGTGCACGTCTGCGGGGGCTCGGCAACTGTGCGGATAGAGCAGTGACAGAGGTGCCTCACACTCGCGCTCGGTGCCGTCCTGTTTTTTTTTGGTTGATTCCAATCCATATCAGTCAAAACAAAATCATTCGATGCGATTCAAAGGATCGTACCTCCTCCATGTGCATCTCGACCTGCATCAGCTGTAAAGCCTTGTGCATCAGTGTGATCAGCATCCCGGGCCGGATTTCCATGGCTCGAAACTTGTCGAGCTTGGCACCAATCATGGACTCGTGCTCAAACGCAAATGTCGAGTGGCGAAGGCCTGAATATTATGATTGGTTCAAAAGGGGGTGTGAGCACTATGTTAATTTTCTATTATGAAAGGATTAACGTACCCGATTCCACCAGATACCGGTATACCAGGTAATTCACCTCGTCCGCCGAGATGGAGAGCGGCGGGTACATGGGAGAGTACAAGGGGCAATGGCGAAAAGAATAGTGGGCCCAAGGAGCAAAAGCGATAAAAAATAACAGTAAAAAAATCAACAACAGGAACGAAAAGAGAACAGCAGCGGGACGAATATGGGCTGAATGACGATCAGCAGCTGCAAATAGTCAGGTGGACGGGCAAGGGAGGAGGAGAGCGGCAGCAGCAGCAGTAGCAGGTCAAATTATGACGGATAATAATTGGTTGGCATGCAGTGATTGAGTTTGCCGCTCGCACAGGGAATCGCTCTGGCAGGGTAGGTATGGCTGTCCTGTGGTATTCGATTGCCGCCGTTAAGACAGGTGGAATGGCGGTGCTCGTGGTTGTAGTGGTGGTCGTTGCTGATTTCAGAAAAAGAGAGAATTATTTCGTGGGAATTTTTCTCGTTCCCTCACTCCTCACTCTCTCGCAAGCTTGCCTCAATCCACATGGAAGCGGGCCGAGATCGATGCGCTATGAATGCCAAATGAAAATAGGCGGGCGCGGAGGGACTTTTGTCAAAGGCTACTGACCACGGATCCTCGCATTTTATTGAAATTATATTTGGCTGAAAGGTGAGAAAAAATCCAAGGGGAGCTCATTCCGTTTCCACTTGGTTGACTGCGTCAAAATAAAAAGGCGGATTAGGATTTCATAATATATTTTACTCGGACGACGACGCTGACGACTCGCTGTCGCCGTACTGGCGCCACGACTGGATGCCACCGCGCTTGACGCGGTCCACATACGCCGTCACGAGGTGCTTGCAGTTGTCAACGTGGTTGACGCCCTCGCGCTTGTAGCACCGCACAAGCTTCTCGCGGATAATCCGCGTCTTCAACACCTCCACCCACTCGGCGCGGAGGTGTTGATCGCGCGCCTCCAGGACGGCTGTTCTTTGCCTTCAGTGAGTTTATGTTATACGATATAAAGTAATAGAGAAGCGGACCAACGGGGTCGTTGAGGTCAAGGTCCTTGATGGGAGTGACCTTGGCCCATTGGCGGTTTTCCGGGTCAACTGGCATGCGCTTGGACTCGGTGGCAGTCATTTTTTTTCCGATTGTTTTTGATAATCTGGTTGATTGTTATCGTGTAAGACCAGGGGCTCCAATGATACAGGGCTCTTTGAGAACGGACGGACGGACGGACGGACAGATGGACAGGCGGCAGCGGAGGCAGTGTAGTGGTACGCCAAAAAATAAGTATAATATTCTGTGAAGAGAAAGATTAAATACGCTCTCTCTCGACCAACAACGTGACATTGATTTTTCTCTCTCGTTGGCCTCGTACCTGCAGGATATAGCCCTCGCCGACGAACGACGAACGACGCGCCGCCTTTTATTTGATTGGGGCCCATATCCAACACGTGGAACACCGACAGCGACCGACAACAAATAAAATAAACAACCGACCATGTCCGACGCGGCGACCCTCTCCGAGATCTCGCGGATGCACCGCATTCACCGCACTATCTACGAGATGATGAAGGAGCGCGGGTACATTGTGACCGATGCCCAGCTGAACCAGACGCTGGACGAGTTCAAGGAGCACCATGCCCCAAGCAACACGCTCGTGTAAGTCTAATCTTTTATCGTTGATGTGGACCACTTTGCGTCTCATTGTCTCTCTTGTATATATATATATATACAGTCGTGGTGATTCGCTCAACCTGCTCTTTATCAAGAGCGGCGACACCGAGGAGGAGCAGCAGCAGACCCTGGTGAGTTTTCTGGAGGCCAAGGGCGACAAGGCCAAGATCGGCAAGCCAGAGGTGGTCGAGTACGGTTACTCTTTCGTTCAGGAATCTATTTGGCCTCACAATACTGGTGTACCTCACAGATTCAGTACAAAGATGGTCAGTAACCGCATTCCTCGCGGTATTGCCGTCCTGCGCAACCCTCTGAGTTCGCAAGCAGCCAAGGTACTCGATATATACATTTCATTTTTTATATCGCGTACTGACGCGCAAAGAGAAAACAAAAGGCGGTGCAAGCAATGGCCGAAAAGGACTGCATGATCGAGTCCTTTGACGAGGCAGAGCTCATTGTCAACATCACCAAGCACGTGCTGGTGCCCAAGCACGAGGTGCTGGACAGCGAGGCCAAAAAGACGCTGCTGGACCGGTACCGCCTCAAGGAGACGCAGCTGCCGCGCATCCCGCAGGCAGACCCAGTGGCCCGCTTCTACGGTATGCGTCGTGGCCAGGTTGCCAAGATCATCCGCACCTCCGAGACGGCCGGCCGGTACGTGACGTACCGGTTGTGCTACTGAGTTGTTGTCTTGTCGTTGGCTCCAAAAATGAAACTGTTTTTGATAATTTTTCATTTTTTTTTTTTGTCGTAATAAAGGGTAATGAGCGTGGGTATGTACAGTATATATTTATTCGAGGAAATGGATGAGTTGCAAGATTGTTTTTCAGACCTCCTCCTCCGACAGCAGCATGTTGGGAATGCCGTCCTTGATCGGGTACACGTGCTCGCAGCTCGGGCACACCATGGCGCCGGACTTGACTTGCGTCTCCATGAGCACGCGGTGGAGTAGCTCGAGGAACTCGGTGTTGGTCTTGGCATCGTCTGGGATCTCCTCTGGGAGTTGGCCAAGGCCGAGCTATTCAATTAATCAATGGAAGATAACGTTAGCAAAACGACAAAAATACAAAAAGGATCGAGCCAAGTGCTTCTTGTTCTTTTCGAGGAAAAAAAAGGCTCAGAGAAAAGCGAAGTATCTTCGTCAACAGCACCAGATCGCAATCAGTACAAGTCAACGCCGTCAACAAGGTACTAATTGCATTCTGGCGCACATTACGACTGACGTGCAAATAATTAAGTTGGAATCATCATAGCCACACGAGAAGAAAACAAACAACACAAAAGCAAAATAAAAATGAATTTGCACCTCGTGCGCAGTTGTCCTGAGCGCCGCCCAGTCCAGCCGTGGGATCATGTTTGCCAAAAAGTCGGCGTTAATGTCCTGCTCAGAGTGCTCGACCTCGGCGTTCTGGAAGCGCAGCGGGAAGCCGTTGGTGCAGCCCTTGACGTGGCACTGCAGCATGTTGTGGGTGAGTAGCCGGACCATTCTTTTTTATTTTATGTTTGTTTTGTTTGTTGTGTTCGTTGTCCAACGAAAAGCGAGGGCAGTTTTGATCGGCCGAACAAAATTTTAAGAAATTTTTCCTTGTCACGACTTGCGTTGCACACATCCAGAGCTCAATACACTTCACATCAACGAACAATTCACATCCTCTTCCCAGTAATGCTTGATCGACTTGATTTAACACTGCAATAATGGTCCGTCGCAATTTCAGTTAAATGATCACTGAAACTCACTTTCCCCCAGTCCAAAGGATTCACAACCAAGGATGCTCTCAAGCTCTGGGTAATTTTTTTTTGGCAAAAGTTCATTGGTTATGATTCACATACACGCTTTCGTAATGAACAGGAGGAGAAAAATGGGCGGCCAGTGGTGGAGGAAAAAGTCGTCAAGCTGCTCATGTTCCAGCCCTTTATCACCAAGCTGGATGCGTCTCTGTCGACGCTGACCAAATGCGAGTATGTTTCTTTACTTTATTATGACTAATCCGCCGTGTACTCACTTGCATATGAAAAACAGACACCTCGGACTCTCGACCAACATGATTGAAAAGATCAGCAACCTGCAGGGCCTGTGTACGGGATTTTATTGATGCATTACGCCAAGTACTCACTTGATAATAATAAAAAATCACAGCTTCTCTGCGAAAGCTGTCGCTTGGACGCAACTACATCAAAAAGATTGAAGGCCTGGACGCAGTGGCAGATACCCTCGAGGAGCTGTGGATCAGCTACAACCAGATCGAGCGACTGAATGGCGTCGAGTGCTGCAAGAAACTCAAGGTCCTCTACGCCAGCAACAACAAGATCAAGGCATGGGAGGGAGCAAATTGCTTAGTACTTATTCACATTTCCCTTTGTTTATTTGGTTATGCGTTGCCTGACAAGGTAAAGGAAAAATTAGAAGGATCTCCCGCTCCTGGAAGATCTGGTGCTGGTGGGAAATCCGCTTGAGGAAAAGCACTCGGCCGACGGCAACTGGCGCGAGGTGTGCACCAGGACGTTCCCGCAAATCAAGCGGCTCGACGGGCAGATCGTGATCAAGAACGACGATGCCGTGTAGACTTGAAAAAATATAATGATGTCGTTTTTGAAATGCCCGGCTCGGTTCGAAGTGTGAGAAGCGACCAAAATGACTTCATGAACGGCAGTCACTTCAATGATTAGCACTTACGCGCCCTCCACAACCTCCCTCTCCCCAATGTTCCGCTAATCAAATCATTCTTCCTCGTTCCCCACCCTCCCGGCAGTTTTCTTGGTACGTCATATTCATTTTCAAAAAGTACATACTTAAACACGCGCACTTCAATTCGCTAACTTTCTTTGCCCATATCAAAATCGATCAGACTTCCAATAAAACAAAAAAATGACCTTTGCCGCCTTCACCGCGTCCGATGCGACTGCCGTCAACACCATCCGCACGCTCGCTGCCGATGTGGTGCAGAAGGCCAACTCGGGCCACCCCGGTGCGCCGATGGGCTGTGCGCCGATGGCTCACGCGCTCTTCTCGCGCTTTGTGAATGTGTCGCCGTCCAACCCGGACTGGGTATGTGCCTTGCCTGTTTTCTTCCTTCTCGTTATGTGTTGGATCCAAGATTGTCCTTGGACCATATTGCATCCAAACCCACAACAACGAACAAAATCCCCCAAAATGAGTACCCGTAATGGAAAAACTCATTAAAAAAACGCGTATTTTTATCTATCTAGATCAACCGTGACCGGTTCGTGCTGTCCAACGGCCACGCATGCGCGCTGCAGTACATTCTGCTGCACCTGCTCGGGTACGCGGTGTCGATGGACGACCTCAAGGCGTTCCGCCAGCTGGACTCCAAGACCCCTGGCCACCCGGAGCGCGGGTGGACTGCCGGCGTGGAGCTGACGACCGGCCCGCTCGGCCAGGGCATTTCGTCGGCGGTCGGTCTGGCGGCGGCCGAGGCGCACCTTGCGGCGACCTTCAACAAGCCCGGGTTTGAGCTGTTCAACAACTACACGTACGTGATTCTCGGTGACGGGTGCCTGCAGGAGGGCGTGGCGTCCGAGGCATGCTCGCTGGCGGGCCACTTGCAGCTCGGCAAGCTGATTGCGCTGTACGACGACAACGCCATCCAGATTGACGGGTCTACCGCTCTCGGGTTCACCGAGGACGTGATCAAGCGGTTCGACGCGTACGGCTGGCACACGATCGTGGTCACGGACGGCGACGCGGCTCAGCCCACCGCCATCGCTGACGCGATCGCCGCCGCCCAGAAGGTCACTGACAAGCCCACGCTGATCAAGGTCCGCACCACCATCGGGTTTGGGTCCAAGAAGCAAGGGTCCGAGGGCGTGCACGGCGCTCCGCTCGGCGCCGCCGACATTGCCGACGTCAAGAAGCTCCTGGGCTTTAACCCCGACCAGCACTTCCATGTCCCCGCCGAGGTGTACGAGCAGTACAAGGGCATCTACACGCGCGGCACCGACGCCGAGGCCAAGTGGAACGCGCTCTTTGCCAAGTACAAGGCCGAGTTCCCCGAGCTGGTGCGTTTTCTTCTTTTTTTACATGTTTTTTTGCTGTCGACTGACAGGTACAGAAAATACATGAAATTTAAAAAGGCCGCCGAGGTCGAGCGCCGTCGCACCGGTAAGCCCCACCCGGACCTTGCCAAGATCCTGCCCCGCTACACGCCCGCCGACGCTCCCGTGGCGACGCGCAAGCTCTCGGAGATCCTCATCGGCGCAATTGCCGAGAAGGTGCCCGAGCTGGTGGGCGGGTCCGCTGATCTGACCCACTCGAACCTGACGCGTTGGAAGACGGCCAAGGACTTCCAGCACCCGTCGACGGGACTGGGAGACTACTCTGGCCGGTACTTCCGGTTCGGCGTGCGCGAGCACGGCATGGCGGCCATCTGCAACGGCCTGCACGCGTACGGCATGCTGGTGCCCTACTGCGCGACGTTCCTCAACTTTATCTCGTACGCGCTCGGATCCACGCGTCTGTCGGCGCTGTCGCACCACCAGGTGCTGTACATCATGACCCACGACTCGATCGGTCTGGGCGAGGACGGGCCGACTCACCAGCCCATCGAGACGCTGGCCACGCTGCGCGCTACCCCGAACACGTTCGTGTTCCGCCCCGCCGACGGTAACGAGGTGTCGGGCGCGTACCTGGCGGCCCTGCAGCACACCAAGACCCCGTCGGTGCTGGCTCTGTCGCGTCAGAACGTGCCCCACCTCCACGGCACCTCGATTGAGGCGGTCCAAAAGGGCGGGTACGTGCTGGCCGAGAACGCCGACGCTCAGGTCACGCTGATCGGCACCGGCACCGAGCTGTCGCTGGCCGTGGACGCCGCCAAGGCCCTGAAGGAGCAGCACGGCATTGCCGCCCGCGTGGTGTCGTTCCCGTGCTGGGAGCTGTTTGACAACCAGGACGAGGAGTACCGCAGCACCGTGCTCAAGGCCGGCATCCCGACCGTCAGCGTCGAGGCCCTCGGCGTCTTTGGCTGGGACCGGTACGCCCACGCCTCGGTCGGCATGGAGTCGTTCGGCGCCTCGGGCCCCGCGCCCCTGGTTTACAAGAAGTTTGGCATCACCATCGACGGCGTTGCCAACAAGGCCATCAAGGTCATTGAGTACTACAAGACCCACGGCCCCGTGCCCAACAAGGTCCACCGTTTCTAAGTACTTCCTTTAGCTCGGGTTACGTGTGTGTTTGTTTTAATGGATGGTATTCTTGCTTTTCTTCATGCTTCTAATTTACTCGAACGGCAAGAAATCGCCGTTGGTGCACGTTAGCACGGAAAACACTCGGCGCGAGACGGACGATCCCACTCGCCGGGCGGACCCGTTCCTGCTGACTTCGAGGTTAGCCAGGAGCTCAGGCGCTCGGCCAGGATCCGCCTTGTACGCGCGACAAAGGGACGCAAGCGTAGGGTATTGCGCGACGATCGCCTTGGCCGTGGTTTCCGAGACTTGGGTCAGACCCGCGAGCATGTTCTTCCACGACTCGCTCATAGATTTGCCCGTGGGTACAAAGACGTCGGTGCAAAGCGAGTCGGACACGTCGGATTGTGATTTTCTGTACATATCCACTTCAAAAGTAAGTGCGGCGCAATCCGCAAAGTAAAACACTAGGAGAACAAGTACCGGTACGGCATGGCGCCAATCTCGCAAACGAGCGACGTGAGGAACCCGGTCGTTTCCTCGCGCGACCGCGTCATGATCACGTTAATGTGATATTCTATGCCAATAAAGCAGGAGTCAGTGCCTGGGATCGACATAGAACGAAAAAAGAATCATTCCACACCAAGCCGCCAGAGTGCAATCGTGTCCATAACTACTGGCTTGGCGCTCCGGCCGTCGCTCGCAGCCGCCGCCGCGGCATCGCCCGACCTTCCTTGCACTTGCTGGCGCCACCGGCGCGCATCCGACGACTCGCGCCGCTTGATCCACGCATCCAAGTTCTCGACAATCAAGTACAAGTTACCCTTGGCCATGCACCGAGCAAATGCGGTTGGAAACGCCACCGGGTCGTCCAAGATCGCATCGGCCAGTTGGCTCCCATCCACCAACATCAGCACCGTGGTAATTCGGGTCACAATGGGTTGCGCCGAGGGCTCCCAGGTGTCGCGGTCCGCGTTGTAGGTGCGGAACGCGGAGCGCGTGAGCGTGATGCAGTCGGGAGGGGGCGCGTAACTCGCGGCCGAGACCGCGGCTCCACTCACTACCGTGGTGGCTCCCGCTTCATGCAGTGCGGCCGTGATCGCATCGAGGCCCGTCATGCGCGATTGCAGCGACGGGTGGATGTGCAAGGTCAGCTCGGCCGCGTACGCGGTCTTCGGGAGTACCTTGTTGGCGTCGCGGTGAAGCTGTTTTGAGGCACGGCCTAGGTCAGTCCGCATCATTTACTTAAAAAAATGATAGGTGTGAGCATACCTTGCGGGCGATCTGCTCTTCCTCCCGTTGCCGTTTCGCTGCCTCCTTCTCGGCCTGCTTCTTTTCGCGCTCAATGCGCTTCTGCTCGGCAAGTTGCTCCTTCTTTTGCCGCTTCTTGTCCTTCTCCAGTTCCTGCCCAGGGGTTATATGTTAGCCCAGGATCGCGCAAAGTATTTTCAATGGGAGTACCTTTTGTCGCTTCTCTTCAGCACGCGCTTGGTCCTGTTAACACCCATCCACACGATAAGTTTAGGTAACTCAATGAAAGTCTAAAAGGACGTACTCGCTCGGCTCGCGCTTGCCCAACGTCGTCCGCCGACGCGGTCCGCTTGAGCCGTGGCCTTGATCCCGGCGCCGAGGCAGCATTGTACAGCGCTTTCTCAGCATCAGTGGCGCGCGAGGAGCCAGCAAAGATCCCGGACGCAGACTGAGATCCCAGTCCTCCTCCGCCTGCAGCAGCACCAGCGGTAATGGGCCGGGAAGCACTGCCACCCACTGCAAATAGAGACGGACCACCGTACCTCGGACGGCGTCCCCGCTTGCGAGTTACCTCCAGGACCAGATCGGGCAGCGCGTACTCGTCGGTGCTGCTCGCGGTGCCACCACCGTCGCCATCGTCACCGCCGCTGCCGCTCTGCAGTGACCGGGTAGTCTCACGGCTACCGTCACTATCGCTAGTGGGACCACTCGTGCGCGTGGTTCCGAAATCCGGCTGGTGTTGTTGGCTCCAATTGAAGCTGCTGCTGCCGCCCATTGGCTGCGAATCCTCAAGGACCACCACCGGTACAGAACGAGCCTGCGGCGGCGGCGGCGGCAGTGGTGGCAGCAGTGCTGTTGCACGTAGTTGCAGCGGCGGAAGCGGCCCGCTGTCAACGTCGTAATCGTCGTCATCGTCGCTCAAGACCAGGACGGGCGGTGGTGGCGGAGGAGGTGGAGTGATGCGCGACCGTTTTCGTGGTGGCAGGCCCTGATCGAGGGCAGGAGACGCGGCTGGGCGTGCCGAGGTCGTTCCTGCAATGGACGCTTCGTCCGAGGACGACGAGCAGAGCAAGATGGCAGCTCGGCGCGCAGGAGATGCCGTTGAGTTCCTACTTCCATTAGGATAAGACGACGACGGCGGCGGTAGACCGGCCCGGTTCGTTATTGGTGCGCGGAGTGGGACTGGCCGCGGTGGAGTGGTCCGGAACGAGTCCCGAGTGAGCTTGCGCGGCAGCGGTACCGCATTATTCCCGCCATCGTTCTCGTCCGAGTCCGAGTCGAGCATGTATACCGTGGGTTGCCGCATTATTTCTTGCGTAAATTTGGTTTGGGTGATTTTTGAAAAACAGACATACTTTTTTTTAGATAAAACATGCCTGTAATCCGGAAATCCGAGGAAATGGGAAAGAGCTGAAACAACGCGATCTCGATCCTGTACGACTGCAGTACAGGTTTGCCAAAAGGAAAGGCAAATCGAGAGGGTGGGGTATAAGCCCAGTTGGAAGGTAGAAGGGGGGGTTTGGGGTGGGCCAAATTATGGCATGGCCCGAGAGGAGAAAAGGAAAAAGTCAACGAAAAAGAAAAAGAGAGAGATCGATAGCCAAAAATCCGTTGGAAAGTGTTTTGCAAGTCTACTGGAAAAGGTGATCAAGTCCGATTCTGAGGAAAATGGAGAAAACATCCAAAGGAAACATGCCAGCGTCAACGGCTTAACAATCCAGTGGAAAAGGTAGGATTTTTATTGCGGAATCGGAAAAGTTTGGCGGATTCTGGGTGACGTTCCAGTTTCCTGCAGATAGTATCTTGCCCTGTTTATCCTGAAGCTTTTTCACTGTTCGCCGGATTTTGTTCCGACTCTCCCCAGCCGTTCAGAACGACCGCCATGCACTCTTGGACGGCGACTCGCTGCCCGGAGCCGGCGCCGAGCCACCCATCTCGAACGACGCAAAGTCTTCCCACTCGTCGCCACTGGTCCGTTTTCCATTGGCGGCCGGAGGAGCAGCAGTAACAAATGCGCCAAACGGATCCCTCGATGCCGACGCCACTGCTGCTGCAGGAGACATTGGTGGAAACGAGAACGGGGTGGCAGTGGACGCTGGAGGTGGAGGGAAAAAGCCGAATGGGGCGGCTTCACTTCCCACAGCGGCAGGAGCAGGTGCAGCAGCGGATCCGCCAGGCGCGACCTTCTTAGCCAGCTGAAACAATGACAGATTCAGTCGCCAGCATTTTTCAATAAGTAAGGGGGAGAACACGCACTCCACCAAGGTTGATCTTGATTTGCTGGCCTTCCTTGAGCGAAAAGTCCATGGCAGGACCGGCACTCCCTCCCGAGGAAGACGACGACCCAGCAGAATCCGCCAGCGCTGCCCCAAGCTCGTACTTGACCAGTTTTGCATAGTCCTGCAGGGCCACGTTCCAGTCAAATGCATCGTTGCGGTCCGAGAACCCAAACCCGACAAATGCGCCTCGGCCGGCGGCGCGATCCCACAACTTGATGACAAAGTACCGCGACGAGTCGAGGACGCGCTCAATGTCAGTCTCGGGATCCCTGATCAGCGCCTCTCCAAATAGCTAGCGTCAAAGGAATTAGCATCACCGTTTTTCTCACCTCATCCCGCAAAGACCGTACCTCGCCAGTGGTCGAATCCTCCAGCTTGACCACGCACAGAGACCACGGCTTGGACTCGTAGTTTGCCGGGCGTGGGATATTGGCCGGTTTGGACATGAGGGACGGAGCGATCGCGGGGCCCAACGCCTTGGTCGCATGCGACGGCGACGCATACGTGACGTGCATGATGCGGAGTCGACCAATCCAGGCCTTGGACGTGTCCCATTCCGCCGCCTTGTACCCTTGCGTGCGTGTGCGCGGCGGGATCGGAAACACTTGCGCCTCTCGCTTGACGAGAAGAGTGGCTGTTTATAAATATTAAGCATAAGTGCCGGTCCAGCACCACCGAGAGCAAATTTGGGCTCGCGCGCACATTCAAGCGGCGGTGACTCGGGCGGGTTCATTTTGTGCGAGTTTTGTAACGTGTGACAGTTTGTCGAGAGGAAAAAACTCAAGTCGTTGAATCTCGAGGCACCCTGGACACCAGACTGCAAGACTAAAGCAGGAACAGTGCGCACTGGCACGGACGAGGTGGATTTCGGTCCAAGCGGAGCAAAACCTAAAACCTCTCTTTCAAGGTTAGGTTTTTAGGTTTTGAATAATCATCACCTTGCTTGACATCTCACTGGACGCTCTGGAATGGAAAACCGTCGCCACACCATTTCGGCGGCTCCACGGACCCCCGTGGCCGCCGACCGGCCCGTGAGACGCGAGCCTGCATCCGCAATGGCCGCCGTGTCATTGTCACTCATCAAATCCCAATCGAGCCCATCCATGGGTCGCACCAAACGCAAAGTGACGCCGGTTCGCCGGGCATCCAGCGCCATTTCCAACCTTGGCGCCTCGGACGATGAAGGAGCGCAGTTCAGCGATACGGACCTGAAGTTTCTTGCCGCCAGTGCTCGGAAATTGCTGCACGATGTCTACAAGGCCAATTATGAGACGAAAGAGATCAAGTTTGATCAGCGCACTACCCCGCAGATCAACCATGACATTAAGCTATTTAATAGTATGCATTTCCAATTCACTCGTTTTGCATTCCAGGTCTCACAAAAACAAAAACAGTACTGGTCAGATTCTATGGCCCCTTGCTGGACAGCTCCTATGAACGCACCGCGCCGCTGATCCCAACCCAACTCCACCGCGCCCTCTTTGATTGTTCACCCGAAGGCTGCTACATCATCCAACTGGCGTCCATTACTGGCCTGGTACTGTCCCCGACCGTGGCCATGTACCCCGACAACACCGACATGCACATTGACAGCGGCAGCGAGCCAATCGCCGTCACTTTTCACCATTACCGGCGTCTACTGGACGTGCTTGTGAATGTTTTTGGCCCATCAGAGAACGTTCCCGCGCACCTGGACATGGACGTGCTCACCTTGGCTTTTGACATATGCACTGCTGTATGCATATCTATTTTACATATCTGAAGGATTGAAATGAGCTCAATTACAACGACATGTTCAGCTCGAGCAATACCAAGAGGAGCCGCTTTCCCCACTTGTTCTGCCTATCCGTAAGCGTTTGAAGGAATGGTGCGCTGGCGATGCGGAAAAGTTGCAGCTCCTGACTCAGGTGCGTTTTTTGGTTTATTATTCTACTTCCCTACGTGACGATTCAACAAACATTTACGCTCTCAGTGGACTCCCCCGACCCCTGCACGGCTCTCGGATCAAGTGTACCCGCTCGACAAGGAGGTGGACAAGATGCTTCTGAGCACGATCATGGATCTGGTACCGGTGTTTGCCGAGCAAATTGGCATCGAGGTATTCGTTATTTTCAATTATTCTACGTGTAGGCATTCGCAGTACACTGACATGGTTGTTTTCATAGAAACTGGAATCGAATTCCGAGTCGGGCAACGAGTCGGAACACGAGGACACCATCCAGTCCCCAGCTAACCCGCCAATGACGCAGCTCCCCGACGATCTCGATCTGGACGCGGAACTTCCCGAGCAACTGATGGAAGATCTGCTGGCAGCGTCCATGCTGGAACCGCCGCCGGCCAATCCCGCTGCCACCACCGCTGTTGCTGCGTCCGAGGCCACTCAAGGCCCGAGACGACTTCGGCGGCGCCGGTCCACCTCCTCCGCTGCCGCCAGTGACGACAACGACAATGACGACGTCGACGTGATTCGTCGTACTCGAAAGCGGCGCCGCGTTGATGACAGCGGATCCGAAACCCGACGGGACGAGAACGCCATGGATGTGGATGAAGACGACGACGAGGAAGAGGACGGCGACGACGACACGCTCCTCACGCCGCGCGCCCGAACCACATTTACGCACGACGAGGTCTCGGCGGAGATTGGGTCGCCGACGCAAACGGCCACGTCTACCGCTGCGCCTCCTGAACGAGGCGGCGCGGTCACCCGTGATCTTTTGTCGCCTCCTCCTCCCGACGCGAGTGACGATGAATACGAGCAGGACGACGAAGAGGAGGATGACGAGGAAGAAGAAGGAGAAAAAGGACACGAGAATTCCGGTGCGCCTGGTGGCAGCGAGAACGCCGGCCAAGGCACCGGCGATGGTGACCAGCCGGGATCGGAAGAGGAAGAGGAAGAGGAAGAGGGAGAGGGAGAGGGAGACCACCAGGACGCCGAAGCCGGACAACAACAAGGTCGCGCAGCCCCCGCCGACCCTGCCGCAGAAGCAGCAGCCGCAACGCCGGCACGCACCGTTCGCCGCGCGCTTTTCCCTCGCGAGCGGATTCGCTGGACGCCCGCCGACGAAGCGGTGCTGGAGGAGGCGCTGATCCGCCACGAAGGCTTACCGCACTGGACCTCGATCCTCGTCGAACAAGGAGTCGAGGGGACTATTGACAACCGGCTGGCAAAGTTTGACGTGGGCAAGAACGCGGGGCAGCGACTCAAGGAAAAGGCCCGCAATATCCGCAAGAAGCGATTGGCCGCCGGTGAAGATCTCGGGGTATTTGCCTTGAATGGTGGCAACTGAAATGCATATTTTCATTATTTATTCAAAAGATCAAGAGTCAACAGCCCAATAAAAAAAAAAAAATTCACTGTTTGCCCGACTTCATGACGGCAGATGCCAATGGCGTGGCGCTCGACGGCGCAGTGCCCTTGAGAGGGCTCGCGTTACCGCGCAGGGCCGTCCCCGCACTCTGGCTGTTGGCCATGGACGAGGAGCCAACCGTCGACATCTGCTGAATAGCTTGCTTGCAGTACTTGCACCGAACCGTCGTGGAAGCCTGGCCGCCTTCGGTGCTGTTGGCCGACTTGGTTCCAGACTCGGAAACGATCTCGGTGGTGGACTGGCCGGGACTGAACACCGCCATCACCTTGTGGCCAAAAAAGATGGCCACCACACCGATCGTGGTCAGAGACGTCAGAAGCGCAGTGATGATGTATTGGACGAGCGGCATCTGCAGCAGCAGGATCACCGGTGCGACAACGAGGAGGGCCAGGGCTATTGTATTTACATCATGAGTGAAATTTTCACAAATGACAGAAAATAAATAATGTACCGATCGCATAGGTCGCGATGCCAATGTAGTGAGACTCGTTAAACGCGCTCTGGACATGGCGAGTCTATGATATCAAATGGGAACGTGGTTTAACGACAAAAAGTGATCTGATGAAGAAGAAAAATTGCGTACCTTCACACTCAAGAAAACGCCCGCAAGTGTCAGGAATACGACCGGGAGCGAGCAAAGCACGACCCAGTTGCCGTCAAACGAGCGAACAGTCCAAACAGTTCCACCCACAGTGAAACTAGTAATCGGAGACTTGTCCGTAACGAACCAGAGCGCCGAAAGAAGGCACTGGAGGCACGTGGTGAAGACAATAAAACCGCTGTACTTGACCATCTTGGCCTTGACGGCACCCACCCGCTTGGCCGTAAAGATCCTGCAAAGAACGAAAAAACATGTGAGTAAGGTCCCCAAGAAAGTATGAGTGAAAAGTAACGAACGAGTAAATCATGTAGGTCTTGACAACGAGAGCCGAGAACATGAGCGAATACCCCGTGCCAACCAAAAAGGCAGTGAGCATGTACGAATTGCGACCATCGTTCTGCCAGGTGCTTGCAATCAGGCCGATATGCGCCAAGGCGGCTCCAAAGAGAATGAGAACCGCGAAACGGGGGTTGGTCGCCTTGACGACCTTTTGCTCGCGCTTGACAAAGACGAATGCCATCAAGAGGAACGTGCCAATGAGGCCCGCCGCGTTCAGGACGGTGACCACCCATTTGATGCCGTCCGCAATCGAGCCCACCGGCGGGGGCAACGGGTCCTGGTTGGCAAACGACACCACGACACCGCCGCCCGGGTTGTTGGTGACCCCCGAGATGGCCAACAGCGTGAAGTTGGA
>MU624741.1:0-26900 GCA_025349905.2 Blastocladiella britannica
CAATATTTCGGATGCCCACCTGCTCGAAGTGATGCGAAACCACAAATTTGACCTCCTGCACTGGTATCTTTGCCACAATGCAGACGAATCAAAGCTCCCGACCTTGTCCCTCACCAACATGGCGTCGCTGGTGGCGAGCGGGTACGCCAACTTCCTTGAGGCATTATGGGCCAAGGCCACGCCACACCACCGGGACCGCGTGTTCACGTTCATCACGAGCAAGATCGACGTGCGGTACATCCTAGGATACTTGCCGCTACCGACCGTGCTGAGCTTTCTGTGGCGCTTCTTTGTGGAGCACGATCTGCCTCTGGACCGCCTTTTCCGAGCCGATAGCGTCCTGATCGCCTTGGACAACGGGTACCTCGATGCTGCCCGGTGGTGGTACGGCATGCATCGCGTACACGGCACCGCATTTCCGTCGGCCCAGCAGTTGAGTCGTGCCAAGTGTGGTTCAAACAGCGTAGAGTCGCGCTGGATTCAGTCCCTCAAATAAAAATGTAAGAATTTTATGTTAACATTTCTGCCTCGCGTGCCAGCTGCTCCAGCACCACCGGCCACTTTTCCATCAGTGCTTGGAACTCGCTGCCATCCTTGGGAAGTGGCCCGCCGTGGATCCGCGTCTCTTCAACCACCACTCGCAAAACGAGCAACGCGACCTCGCGCCTCTCATCTGCCAACACCTTATCCAGGATCCATTCCCAGTCCTCGAGGCGCGCGATCCGGCCCACTCCAGGGACAGGGGTAGCAGTGGGCGCGTCCAGCCTCAATTGCCACATCCACATCGGCGTGGCCGGCGAGAACGTGGCCGCCGCCAAGACCACGTGCGGAGCGAGCGTGCACAGCCGCGCAACCACCCACAGCGGCAGACCCGCTACGTAGCGGTTGGGATCGACTGCGAGGGCGGCCACGACCGCGGCCGTGGGCTGGTCGACCAGCCACGGATTATTGGACTCTGACTGACTGCCACTGCCGGGAGGGCCCCGTGGAACGTTGTTCTCGGTCGGGCGAAGATGGCGCGTCGTGTGGTGCCGCCAGCCCCGAACCCCTTGGTCCAGTAGCGCGACCATGTTTGCGTCGCCCGTCAAGTCGCGGTCCGACGCGAGCGAGGGGGGAAGGATGCCGTCAAGGACAAATTGCCATGCGGTCCAACCGGCCACCAATGCGGACGTCGCATGGTTGGGGATAGCCGGTGGTGGGTCGTCGTCGCCAAAGTCGAGCCCGAGTCGCTCGTGGACAAGCACGCCAAACAAGCGCATGTGGAGTGCGGGCGAGAGCGCATGGACGGCGGACCATGAGGATGTGCCGAGTGGGCCAGGATCGCACAGGGACCGCAGCATTAACCGGCCAATGCCCGTCACTAATGGGGCGCGGAAAGCTCCATCGGGCCCCTTGCCATTGTCACTCCCGATCTGCTCAAGTACGCTGGCGACCAGGGCCGCATGGTCGATCAGGGCTTGGACGGACTGGATCGACATCAGCGCGTCCAGGAATAAGGGTCGATCATGGTTTTGGAGCATCCGCTCAGGGAACCGGTCAGGTTGCAACAGGTGGGCAACGAGGATGCCTCGGTGAACGTTACCCGGACTGCTTGTTAAACCTGTGTATCCTCTTCAGTAATGATTTCCTTGAGTAAAAATGAAGATTCGTACCGAATTCAACCAATGCGTCAACGCCTCCATCCAGAGACGAAAAGACGGGAGATATCTCGCGTCCAATCCGATCATGGTCAGCTTGCTTCACCCACGTCAGGAAATGGAACGTCGATTCCACCGTGAGCAGCCCCAGTTGCCCGAATTCCAATAAAAGATCAAACTGGCCGAGTGGCGCCCATCCCCAGAGGCTAGTGATAACATTTTGGAACTGTTCTTTTCGCGCGACGAGATCCGAGACCGCCAAAATGCGCGGCTTGTCCACCTCACGGAAAAAAGTGCTCAAAGTCGTGTACTCGGCTGTTCGCGCCACAAACCTCACCAGCAACCCGCACTGCTCGGCCGGGTAATGGTAGCCGTGGTCCAGCAACCAGTGCCAGGTTGGGAAAACGCGGCCGTCGGCCGAGAACTGCACCAGCAATGGCAAAAAATACGAGGTGATCGATTCGAGTGACAGGAAGGCGGACAGTGCGTGGGCGTTGAGGCCGATCTCGGTGACCAGAAACTCAAGGATGCTGGCCCGACCCTCGGACGCGGCCACCATCGCCCAGTACATGGGCAGCGTGATTTCGGGCAAGGTATCACCAGTGCTGCTGTTGTGGATGGCCGAGAGCCGCCTGCGTGTAATTTCGCGATCGTCAATGCCTAGACGGGTCCACAGCGTCAGAGGCATCTTGGCAATCGCCAGCGTTGGGAGCAGTGTCGCCAGCCGGCGCGTCACATCAAAGAACCGATCGAGCTCGCCCGTGAACAAGTACAGACCCGGCAGCTGCAGCGCTTCCGGAACAGGCCGCAACCGCGGCGAGGCAAGGCGCGCCGCCACTGGATCCGGCGCGTCAAACATCCAGGCGCTGGATTCGCCGAGGTGCGCATGCGGAACATTCCACTTGCCAACAACCTCTTCCAAGGACAAGGCGGCAATTGATCGGTATCGGCTCGGCCGTAACATGTCGTCGACGACAGCGGGCACTGTGAATGGCGATGGCGCCAATGCAAGGTCCACGGTGACCACACCTACGGTGTTCTGGTACTCGATTTGGCGAGACATTAAGCCGCGCACGAGCCGTTTCATGAGCCACGTGGCTGGCGTGGGCAGGCCGCGGGTGTCGGGGTACTCGCCAGTGTCCATATCGGCGGGTGACGGCCACCACCGGGCCGGCCCCACGTTCATGATCGATTCATCGGAGAGGGCGAGAATGTGGTGGGTCCAGGCAAGCGCGACGAGCGGGTCGGCATGCACAGCTTGAGCCAGTTCTGCACTGTTGGCAGCGGCAAGGATCGCGGTGGGCGTCGCCGTGGCCAGGATGCCAGCAATGAGTTCCGAAGGCAGCTGAGCGATCATATGTCTTTATGGGAACAGAATTTCATTCAGACGAGACCAAAGACGGCGCGATCCACTCGTACCGGAGCGCTTCAGCGGCCGCGCGCCATCCCTCCTTTAAATCCTCTTCGTTGATCACCGAATTTGACCACATGTTCCACTTGGACGGTTTGGCGGACCGCGGTTTGGGGAACACAAACTTGACGCTGGGCCCGATCCCGATCGCAAACGAAAGAGCGCGCGCTGATTGATTTCCCGGGCCATAGACCCACTGAGCCACACGGGCAATCAGCTTGGCGTCGCGCGGCGCATTGGCACCGGGAAACACACGAACAACGAGCGCCGACGGCCGATGCCCCTCGAACCAGCTTGCGCGCGACACCAAAAAGTTCCATAGCGGCTCGGACTGTGCGTTGCCCCGCCATGTCAGCTCGAGCGTGACATCCGATGGACCCGTCGTCGCTGGCCCCCGACCAGGGCGAGTGGTAGGGAGCGCGTCCGTGTAGAGCTCGACACGGGCGAACCCGGACGCAACCGTGAGTGCCTGGAAATGCGGCAGTCTCGTCAGTTGTTGGAGTGCGGCGGCTGCGTGCGAGATCCGCAGGCTGCGGCCAGCTCGCTTCCGGTCGCTCGCGAGTTTGGTGGCCCGCGATCGGTGCATCCCAGCCCCACGCAGGTCGGCAGGCCACATGTCGGACGGGAGGTCGAGCAAGAGCGATTCAAGGCCAAGGAACGCAAACAAGGTCGAATGCAAGTTCAAGTCATGCCAAACCTCGGGAAGGGTTGTGCGCTGCCGCGAGACGATTGCAATCTGCAAGTGGGCCAGGTTTGGCCACTGGCGCAAGGCACCGAGACCGGGCGGGCCTGTAGTCGAAACCAGGCACTCGGCATCCAGCCGCGCGCGTACAAGCTCCGGCATAAAGTAGTCCTCGAGGCGGTGCAGAGCGCTGAAGCACACCAGTTCCGTGGCGGTTGGGGCAGCGACGGGCCACCTTTCCACGGCTCCCTGCCCAAAGTTGCGACCATTGACAGCGCGGAGAGACTTGAGCGCGGGCAAGCTGCACGCGTGGGTCACGAACGAGAGGATCGGCGGGCGAGCAGAAAGACGGCGAAGCGCGGGAATCACCAGAGTCGGCTTGGAGGGAAAAAGGCTATCGTCGACGTGTTCCAGTGTCAGGTTAAGGGACTCGAGATTCGGGATACTGGCGATGTTTTCCAGCAACGGCAGAGTGATGTGCGTGTGCAAGTGAATGTCAAGGGACGTGAGGCGCGGAAAGTGGCGGCCAGGATCCGGCAAGGGGCATTCCCAGTCGTACGCCACCAGCTTGAGGTGGTTGAGCATGTCGAACGTCTCGGATGACCAGGTGAGGCGCCGCGCGGCCAGTGTGAGCGATCGGCACACTGGAATGTGGGGCAGCGCCGAGATGCAGGGGCTCACAGAGTGGAGAAGTATGTTGAGAGGGTCGGCCAGAACGATTTCGAGCGTGCGGCAGACAGGGAAACGGACGCCGGCCAAATCGAGTGAAAACGCCGGGCGGCCACCATTGGACTGGAGAGGTCGACATCCATCAAACTCCATCATCAGAGCAAAGTGGGCAATGCGGTCAAAGCACGGATTCATGGACGGGTCGAGCAATGCCGCCGCAGACGCAAAGGAGGTGTGCAAGCGGAGGTGCGTCAAGTTGCTAAAGGCGGTGGCAGGGCCAAGCAAAGCCATTGCAAGCGATCGCACATCAATACCTTCAATCGCATAATCGTTGACGACGGCGGTTAGTGCAAGTTGGGCGGAAAAAGCACGGTCCACGGCCTTGAAGGACATTTTTGGCGCTAGTACCAGCATATGGGAGTCGAAGGTACAGCAAGACCACATGGTTGGCCGCAAAACCTCACGGACATGGCGAGATACATTTGCCAGCGCCTTTAATGCGCGCACAGGGCGTTTGTTGCGGCAGTACGGCGATCCTGGTGCGTGCTCCGAAAGCGATGCCAGGCATTCGGCGCAAAAAGCACAGGGTGGTATACGGTCGTGCGCACGTACTGCGTGGGCGGCAATGAGGTACAATATATCTGTCGGGAGGTCATTCAAGTTGGCCATGTCGTTTTTTCGGTTGGAGAGAGTCCGCTGACGCTGAGGTGGATCGTTGCTTTATGAACTCCTATTTGCGACCGACGCTGCTGGAGGCGCATGGTTTGGGGCCACCTGGCTGCTGGGTGGGTGCCATTCAACGCATTTTACGTTTTGGGAACAACAAAATTGGTTGGGAAATCATAAAAATTATAAATTGTACAACTCTCTCCGAGATCCATACAAAAAACTCTTATAATTTTAGACGACCGGGCCCAACCTCAAACCCTCCTCCTACCTCACTTGCCGCTGACCATCCAACATCACTTATATTCAAGCCATGGGCAAGGATACATCCTCAGGCTCACCCACCTCAGCTGTGCAAAAGTCGGGAAATGTGGATCCGGGCTCGCCAACCGCTCCAAAGGGCCCCGCCTACGCGGATCCGCCCGGGGTCAAGCCTCAGGGTCGCAGCTGCCACGATATTTTCTTTATGATCCTGTTTGTCATTTGCTGGGCGGGGATGGTTGTAGTGTATGATAATTTTTCTTCATGATTGGGAAATTCCTTTGGCGCCAAAAAAAAAAAAAAACCTTGTTGCTCACTTTTAAAATGTAAAATAGTGCCATCCTTGCCTTCAAAAAGGGTGACGTCAACCGCTTGCGCTACGGATCCGACTCGTGGGGCAACCTGTGCGGTGTTCCCAATGTGGCGACCTACAAGAGTGATGGGAGCGTTGCCGTTCCAGCCTTTGATGCCACGAGTCTGCGCTACAAGCACTTTTTGAACCTCGGCTTCTCGGGAGCAGCCTCACCCATGTCGGTCTGTGTCGCCGCTTGCCCGTCGGCAAATGCGTGGGTGTGCCAGTACGGGATCCCGGTTCCAACGACTGCTGCCGACCAAGCGACGCGGTTCCAGGCGCAGCAGTGCTGGCCCGCGATCAGCGGCACCAAGAACTTTGTCAACCGCTGCGTGCCCGTCGATCTCGCTTCGGTGGCCGCATCGGCGCTGACCCCCTCCAACACCAAGGCGAGCGAGCTCGAGACGCTTATTCTGCAGGACCTCAATGCCGCCGGGACCGCCACCACCATCTCGCAGGCCGTGGCCGACAGTTGGCGCGAGATTCTGGGCATGGGAACCGCCTCGGTCGCCATTTCGTTCATCTGGCTCATCCTCCTCAACTGGTTTGTTGGGTTTATGGTGTGGCTCACGGTGATCTTTGCCAACCTGGCGATGGGTGGGCTGACTGGATTCTGCTTCTACAACTGGAACATGCTGCGGACGCAAGGCAAGCTGCTGCTGACGAGCTCGGCCACCGTCAACTCTCAGGTCCAGAACCAGACCACGATGCTTGTCCTTGGTTCGTTTTTTATATATATTTGATGTGGCTCTGGCCCCAGCTTACCTTAAAATAAATAGGCATCATTTTCGGGGTGATCTTCCTCGTTATTTTCCTTATTAGCACGGCCGGTCGCAACCGCATCAAGCTGGCAGTGGCGCTCATCAAGGAAACGTCCAAGGCCGTGCGCGCCATGCCGTTGATTGTGCTGTTCCCGATCTTCAAGTACGTTGCCATGGCAGGTTTGTTTGCGTTCTTTACGGCCGTGTTTGCGATGCTGGCGACCTCGGGCGATGCGATTGCCGCTGCAGCGTCGTCGGAATTGCAAGCTCAAATTGCGGCTGCCAACGCGGCTGCCGTCGCCCACGGAGCGAGCTCCAGCGTCCAGTCGGTGTTGGTCGGATCGAGCAACACGATCCGCGAGATCCAGCCCGACAAGCTGCTGCCGTACCTGCAGATCTACATGGTCTTTGGCTTCTTCTGGAGTTGGGCGTTTGTCTTGTACGTTCTTGCTTTTTGTCTCTTAAATGGATTGAAAGACTCACTCCTTACAATAAAAAAAACAGGGGAGTGTGGCAGACGACCATTGCCGGTGCGATTGCATCGTGGTACTGGTGCCGCGACAAGACGCAGCTACCGGCCCGCCCCATTGCCTCGGCTCTGTACCGCTGCTTCCGGTACCACCTGGGGTCGATTGCGTTTGGATCGCTCATCATTGCGATTGTGCAGACGGTCCGCGTGATCATTCTCGAGGCGCAGCGCCGGGCCAAGGCCACCAACAACAAGGTCGCGCAGTACATTCTCAGCTGCCTGCAGTGCTGCTTCTGGTGCCTGGAAAAGTTCCTCAAGATGATCAACAAGAACGCGTTCATCGAGGTGGCCGTGTACGGGTACTCGTTCTGCGAGGCGGCGCGCACCGCGTTCCAGCTGCTGTGGCGCAACGCGTTCCGCGTGGTGGTGGTGGACGGCGTCTCCAACTTTGTGCTATTCCTCGGCAAGCTGTTTATTGTGGCCGTGACGTGCATCATTAGCTTGGCGCTGCTCACGTCAAAGTACTCGGACGCTGGAGACAACTATGGGATTCCACTTGTGGTTTGTTTCTCCAACTTTCCTTTTTGTATTTTTTGAGACTAACACGCTCAAAATAACAGTTCATTTTCGTTATTTCGTGGGTTGTCGCTTCGTTTTTCACGGCGATCGTGGACATGGGCATTGACACCTTGTTCCTGTGCTTTTGCGAGGATTGCGAGCGCAACGATGGTTCCGCCAACAGCCCTTACTACATGTCGCCCGAACTCAAAGCCTTCACCGACAAGCACAAGGGTCAGCAGCCGGACATGGCCACTTGATTTTGACTTTGTCTTTTTTCCCTCCAACATAGACACTCTTTCCTTTTATTATTTTTTGTGTTTTGCGGCCAAAATGAAACCCAGGCATTAGCAGCGTTGTTGATAACTACAATGTAGTGAATACTTTGACTTGTAAAGGGCCTCACTCAATGCGTGGGAACTCTTGGATCGTTCCACTCCGATCCTTTACAAAGGACATGATCGCCTCGCGCACGGCGCCGGGCTGCTCTGGTCCTGAGTTGATGGCCTTCCAGCGGACGCGGGTGCTGAGGGTGTTGATGGGTTGCGAGCAGGGGTGAGGTGCCGGGCTGGTGGCTCTGCTGCTGCAGTCGCTGTGCAGGCGTGGTCAGGGCTGCCGTGGGCTGCTGGAACGCCGATTGCTGACCGATGGGCGTTGGCGCGCCGAATGTCGGTCGACGGCCTAATTCGCACTTCCAATTCAAAGAAAATTCGCAGTAACTCTAGAACAACTCCGAAGAGAAACAAAAGCATAACAGTAGCGTGCAAATTTAAATCGATTCAGTAGCAGTAAAGAGTTCACCACGGTGTAAAAGGTTACCACACCAGGTCTGTCAGGGATAACTGTAAAAATATAATGATCATCACTTCGATTTGTTTTAAGAACGTGCATAAAAGGAGCAAGGGGATTTGGTTTTTTTTTTCTCAGCAGTTTAAATTTAGGTAGCCGACGTATTTTCGCCATTGCTTGCGGCAGGATAGAACTCCCACCGCCTACTTTGACAAATGCCGTATTCATCAGCGAAAAAATAAGTGAATTGTCATAATTCAGCGTTGTGGTTAACTGATGAGGAATGGAGAGAGGATGGGGAGTGCGAAAAAGACGGTTCGTTTTGATGGCAGGAAAAAAAAAAAAAAAACCTCACAGCACGTGCCGCCGTAACCAGCAGGGAGACGAATGAACCTCAACGACTTGGTGGCGCACTACTGCGCCTACATTGCGCGCGGCCACACGCGCCTCGTGCTGCTGGCAGTAATGGCAGCGTGGTAATTTTTTCTTCTGGTGCTCGGGCTCACGCACGCGCTTTCTCTCGGCGTGCCTGACAAGATCGAGCATGCGGTTGGATTTGCTGGTCTGACAATACTCGTGTACTGGCTGCCTTGCAACCTGGTCACCGCGGTCCCCTTGGACGCACGGGACCAATAGCAACAACTGCCTCCACTGTGCATTTGGGCACGGCGCACGGGACTCAGTGTCCACCGCGTCGCACTGCGGATCGCACTGGCAGTACCACTGATTGGCGCAGCCGCCATTGGCAGCGAGTATGTGCAGGCATGGTTGAGTCCGGTGGGTTTCCCTCCTTTTTTTCCCCCGGATTGCAGCCTGGTCGTGACCATAAGATACAGTCGCGGACATTTGACGCGGGTGATTGCGGTACGTCTCAAGCGCTGTCAAATGATCCTTGCAAAAATAACAAATAAAAAGCCAGGCCAATGAGCTCGGCGCCGGGATCGCGATTGTGCTCTGTGTGGTGGCCGATCGGCACATCTTTCGGTTACGCGGCCGACGAGCACGCGTGGTGCCATCGCGTGGTGCCAACGCCGCGGGTCGGGCTATTGCAAGGGCCGCCACCACACCAACAGCACGAGCACACGGACACGCTCGTTGGGCTTGTTGCCAGAGACGACGAGGTGTGAGGATAGGATTGTTGTTTCAATGAACGTTCTCTTTGGACCTTGGCCAAAATTAAACTCGACCTCGGACCAAGCTCAGGAGCTAGCATTGCGCCCGACCGATCTATTCATTAGTAAATAGCAAGTATGCCCCCGAAACGCGCCCGCGGAGCCAACGATAATGCAGGGCGCGATGACAACTGGGACGACGACCACCCTTCCCGATCGAGCGACGAGGAGCCCCAGCCCATGGCGCTGAGCGAGGAGCGCAAGCGCGAGATCGCCGGCCGAAAGTGCGTTTTCACCGGTCCACATGAAGTATTTTCTGAGGTATTGACAACGACAATTTGATTGACTGCCGCAGGAAATTCACGCGGCCAGCCAAGTCGGCGTCGTCGTCGGGACAGGCTGCGGCCCCCGTCTTTAGTGCGGGCTTTGGCCTTGGTACCAGTACGTAAATATTTACACCATTACGCGTTTTCGACAATCAACACTCACCACTACTCACCTCAGGCTCTGCTGCGGCACCGAGTTTCCCGGCCTTTGCTTTCGGTCCCACCGCTGCCGCTGCCTCCACTAACCCGGCCTCCATGACAGGCTTTGCCCCGTTCGTGCCGCCGTCGGCCTTGATCGCGCCTGCCACTACATCGGCCGCTCCTTCTCCGGCATTTGCGGCATTTGTGCCCCCGACTGCCACCCCTGCTCCAGCTGCTTCACCGGCAGCTTCTGCGAGTGGGTATCAGTCAGCAGTGCGTGGACTCAACGAGCAGTGGGCAAAGCACGTTCAGAAGGTGGTGGCCAAGACGCCGGCCGGCGACCTGTCAAAGATTGCGCGCGAGTATCTCGCGTACATCGATGAGCTCAAGGCCAAGCACGGCGTCAGTAACGGCACCTCATCAACTGCGCCTTCTATTTCTGCCGCTACCGCTGCTCCTCCGACGGCAGCTGCGCCATCGCCGCCGCCCGTGCCGGCTTCCATGCCCGCGGCATCGCCTCTTGCAAAACCGGCTGCAGCGCCCGTGACCACTGGATTCGTCTTTGGCGCGCCGCCGACGTCATTTGCTGCCGCGCCCGCACCGCCAATGTCTGCTGCGCTGTCGTTTGGCGCTAGCCCGAGTGCAACCACTACGACTACTGCCGCCGCTGCTGCCCCGGCTGCATCCGCGTTTGCTGGATTCGGATCGACGCCTGCAACCACCGGCACCACCCCCGCCGCGACCGGATTCGCATTCAACTTCAATGGCGGTAACAGCGCATCGCCCAAATTGTCCTCGTCCACGGCGGCCGCCCCCGCAGCGCCATTCGGAAGCACGTTTGGTGGATTTGGAAGTACCCAGGCGACTGCGCCTGCTACCACCGCCCCTGCAGCAGTGCCGGCCACCTCTGTCGCGCCTGCAGTGGCAGGTGGCGCTGACGACGGCGAGCCTTCCGACGCGGTCCCCACTGGCCCGACGTCCAACCCGCTGACGGCGGTGGCGATGCTGGACGGCGAGAACCTGCAGTACGAGAGCACCGCGCAAGCGTTCGACCAGCCCACGCCGACCGAATTTAAGAAGCGCGGGACGGGCACCCTACGGCTGTTCCGCAATGCCGCCGACACGCCCGCCGCGCGCGTGCACATGCAAGTCGGAAACACCTCGTCGGGCGTGGTGCTCAATGTACGTATTGGCGGCGTGATTGCGATCTTGGGCGCGCCGACCAAGAACAAGGCGGGGAAGACCAAGGGCAAGGTCGTGGTCAAGGCCGTCGAGGCCGAGGGTGTTACGCGCACCATTGCGCTGTCGTTTGACGAGGTGGACGCTGCGGCACGGTTCGTCAAGGAGCTCGAGGCGCTCAAGGCCGCCGCCAAGTGATTGTTTTTTTTTTATTTCTTCATATCTGGATTCACACACACACACACACATGCATCCTATCTTTACAACTGCCGTCGCCATCGCCCTCCCTGCATGGTGATGCACGCCAGCACCGTTCCAAACCACAGCGCTGCCACCGTCAATGCCGGCTCCTCCATCGCGCTGGCCGCCCAATCTTCCATTGGCACGAGTGGCTCGGATGCAATGCCAAGCACTTGGTGCAATGGGAACGCACCCCATGTCGGGAGTCGGCCATTATCATCGGGCCCCGGCCGTGGCGGTGCCTGAATGCACCACTTGCCCTCATACACGACGCAGTACGTCCAGTAGTTGACGACCACCAGCGCCATCCCGCAGACGGCCGTCATTCGGCGCGCAAAGCCCTGCTGCAAGTAGAAATCGAGCGATGCCACTGCCAGCGTGAGGTTGTATAACCCCAAAATCGCGTCGGCGGCGGCGGGGGATGTCATGGGAAGCGTGCCCCAGTAGAACGAGTGGACTGCAAACGGCAGCACCGTCAGGTACGAGAACGCGGGCCAGACGGTCGTGTGGGCGGTCCGCACGCACATGAACAGCACTACCGCGCACGCATGGTGGCTCGCAAACGACGGGTAGTAGAAGATCATGCGAGTCAGAGATAGCTCCAGCACGTACAGCAGCGTGTGTGCGCCGAGGTACAGCTTGAATAGAGCCGCGGGCGACGGAAGGCGTGGGCCAAGCTGCGCCCACCATTCCGGCCACGAGTTTTGTTTCGATTCAGGTAGCAAGAACGACTGCTCATCTACTGCCGAGAGCGGGTAGCCGCCGGGCATGGCCGAGGACCTCCGGGGACTGCTTGCGCGGCCAGGGTCGATGAATCCAATTGTCAATCGCGCGGGACTGGGCGCTGGAAGCGTGGGTGACGGCTTCCTGGGTGATGGAGACCTGGGGGACGGAAGTATCGGCGCGCCTTCACCATCATCGCGAGTTCCTGTGTCGTTGGCCGCCCCGGCCACCAAACTGGGAATCATGTTGGGAGCCACCTCGCTCATTGGAGTTTTATCTCGACATCGAAACCGGCCTTCGTGATCGTGCAAGTCCAGGTACTTTGAAATGGCACAGTAAGAAAGGGAAATTGCTGCAATCCAGTTAAACGGGAGGTGAATCCACATTGGAAGCTGGGCCGTCGTTGTCCATGGCCCAAACGACATGATGTTCTTGATGTATGCGCGTGTGTGGATTGGATCTTGTAATAGTATTGCGAGGGATCGAGCATTGAGAAAAATACTTGGGAAATTTTATCAAAAAATTCCCAGTGTAATACTTCCCTTAAATTTTAATTCGAAATTTGACATTAATACACTGCAAATACTGAACCAACTGGCCCCGCTACACAATACACGTGCGCGTCTACGCACTCGCCCATAGTTATAAATACACGCCGCCGCGCATCGTTACCACCAAAGAAGAATCCCGAGGGAATAGCACTGCTCCAGCAGTCATACCGAAAAAAAAAAAATTCGTTTGATCTCGCCCCCTTTTTTCATCTCCGGGATCCGTGCAACACGACCACCGTTACAGTTGCTTCCTAGAGTAGCAATTTTTGCCAATTTTGTTATTGTATGGATCCAACGTATTTTGTTCTTTTGGAGTGTGCTCTCTCGTAAGTGTGCATTTTTAACTTGTGGCTAACGGCCGATATACTCTTCAGACCAATCGACTTGGCTTTTTTCTTTGACTCCAACTTTGACAGTATGTCTTACTGCATATTCCACACTGTTTTAATCTCGAAAACCTCACAGCCGACTCACTTTCTTTCAAATTTGCAGTCAAACTGGTTCTACGATGGGATGTCTCGGGTCTAAAGAACAGCCCGATACGCCAGAGAAGGCGATGAATGACCAGATCGACAAGCAGCTGCGAGATGACCGGTTGCGCGTCGACAAGGAGATAAAGATGCTTCTCCTTGGAACTGGTGAGTCTGGCAAGTCCACCATTTTGAAGCAGGTATGATTTGAACATTCTTTCATGCTGTCCTTGAAATCAAAGAATTTTAACAAAACAAAATGATTTTAATAGATGACCCTGATTCACGGAGTTGGATTTACGGACTCGGACCGCGCGCAAATGCGCGAAGTCATTGCCAACAACGTCTTGACCGCCGTCCAAGCGATCCTGGACGCCATGACCAAACTGCAGATCGAGTTTGCCAGCAAAGAGACCATGCCGGGCCACGTCACCACTTTTACGGAGCTCTCACGGACCATCAATCCCACGGCGGTTGATCCGGCACTGGTGACGGCCATCAAGGCCATGCTTGCGGACGGCGGCTTCAATTCCACATTTGCACGTGCAAAGGAGTTCCAGCTGAATGACTCGACGAAATAGTGTGTTTCTTCATTCTTTCAAGGTTTGCAGGTGGGATTCACTCATAACTGCTTGGAAAAAATAGCTTGTTTGAAAACCTCGACCGCATCACGCAACCCGGATTCACACCAACAGATCAGGATATCTTGCGGTCACGAGTAAAGACAACCGGTATTGTGGAGAGCACATTCTTGATTGACGGGATCACATATCGGTTCGTACATCTTCTTTTTTCCTCGATGAGTCGCTGGCCTGACGTAAATACTTATAGGATGTTTGATGTTGGCGGGCAGCGGTCGGAGCGTAAAAAGTGGATTCATTGTTTCGAGAATGTGACGGCCATTGTGTACATGGCGGCGCTTTCCGAGTACGATCAACGCCTTTTCGAGGACGAGACACAGGTACTTCCGATTCCATTCTTTAGTTGCGATGACAATGATTCACTCTTTTGCGCACCAAAACAAACAGAATCGCATGAAGGAGTCATTGCAGTTGTTTTCAAGTATTTGCAATTCTCGGTATGCTCGTCTTCCACTGATTGGTATTAGCTTGGCACTTTACATTCATTTTGAGCAGATGGTTTACCAAGACATCCATGATTCTCTTTTTGAATAAGGTTTGTGCGCTGCTCCTTTCCTTCCCCCTTTCCGTTTCTAACTCTAACGACGACATAAATAGATCGACTTGTTCAAGGAAAAGATCCTGGTATCACCAATCGAGGCCGAGTTTCCTGACTACGACGGCGGGCCGCGATATGACCTGGCATGCGCCTTCTTCCAAGAAAAGTTTGAGGAGCTCAACCAGTCCGAGTCCAAGGAGGTGTACATTCACTTGACTTGCGCAACAGATACCACGCAGATTCGGTGCGCTTCCGTTTTTTCTTTGCGCGATGATCCGTTGAGCTCATCATCTCCATCTCCGATCATAGATTTGTCATGGCGGCCGTCCGCGACATCGTCATGAAGAACAACCTTGTGGATGCAGGATTGTTGTAGGGCGGAAAAAGAACGGGACGCAATTGTTTGCAGCGCACTATAATTTTTTTAAGATCATTTTTCCCGGGTGGAATACAAATTATATTTCCAAAACAAAAAATAATTACATCTCTTTTGATTAATTCTCTCAAAACTATCGACTTATTATAACCTGATGCCAGCAGCAACCGAACAAGAACCTCAGCGGCCGCAGCTCCTGATTTCCTTGTCTGGAAAAATCTCGGATCCAAATACCAAATTCGTGATCAATGACGGCGCCGTCAGTGTATTGGAAGCGCTCCCACAACCCATTGGCGTCATTTCAGTTGCCGGGCTGTATCGCACGGTCCGTTTTTTCGGCTTGTCTCGCGAATGAAACACCCCGTGTCTTGGAAAAAGTAACTCACTTTCCCGTTTTCGTTTGTATAGGGCAAGAGCTTCATTTTAAGTGCGCGCGTTTATTTTCGTTGCTCGTCCCAAGCACTGACCATTTAAATCCTCTCATTTTTCAGATCAGCTGGCGGGAAGGGTAAGCGGATTTGATATTGGAGCTTCAATCCGTACGACCAAACTCTCTTTTTTTTTGTTGAGAGAGCACTGCGGACTCACAAATGGGGACATGAATAGAACCGAAAACGCAAGGGATTTGGATGTGGGTACTGGACCCGGCTGTCTGCCGCCGGCGAAAGCTACCAGAGGGAATGAGCATCGTCCTTCTTGACACTGAGGTTCGTGATATTTTATGCCAGCCAATGACTATAAGCTGTATTCAACACCGGAAATATATGACCAGGGTCTGGGATCCTTTACCAAAACGGAAACGCACGATGTCAAAATCTTCTCGCTTGCCGTCCTGCTCTCGTCCTTTATGATTTACAACTCGCTCGGGACAATTGACGATACCGCCGTCGAAAATATGTCGCTGATCCTCAATTTGACACGAAGCATCAAAGACAAGGTGCACGAGGGTCCACCGTCTGGTTCCATGCTCTCGCTGCCAGTCAAGGTCGATCCATCTGTGCTTCGACCGTTTTTTCCGCGGTTTTTATGGCTTCTCCGGGACTTCACGCTCGAGCTGGAGATTGAGGGCCGCAAGATCTCGGAGGACGAGTACTTGGAAAATTCCCTCAAGCCACTGGAGGTACGTGTACAGTACTCCAGTTCCCTTTCACAGAATGTTAACGAGAAGGCAAAACGGCAGGGCAAGGATCCAGATATCTTGTCGAAAAACAAGGTGCGCGACACAATCCGAGCTGTGTTTGAGCAAAGGTCTTGCTTCACGCTCAAACGACCAGTGGACGACGAGGACGATCTCCAAAACCTGTCCGAGATCTCCAACGACAAGTTCCGCAAGGATTATCTGCAAGAGGTCGAGCGCCTTATCCAATACGTGTACCGAAACACGCCTCCAAAGTCGCTCTATGGCACGCCTCTCTCTGGCAGTGGTGCGTACTTGCTTTCTTTGTATTTCCCAAGGATCAAAACAGACTTACCCAAAAAAAATACACAATAGTATTTGTTGGGATCATGAAGCAATACGTAATGGCCATCAACACTGGCTCTGTGCCGGTGATTTCATCCGCCTGGGATTCTGTCTTGCAGCAAAAGATGGAGATGGCTTTGGAAGCAGCGCGCGAAGCAGTGGCAGACACGCTTCCTAAGCCAACGGACTTGACCTCTGCCATGGTACTTTTGGAGCCGACCGGGCCAGCCGCCACCGCGCAAGCAGCAGCCAACGCGGCTTTTTTGACCACCGCCGTCGTACCAGCAATGACGCCGCCCATCCTGGACCGCCGGCTCGGCGAGATTCGCGATTCGGCGTACGAGGCATTCGCCACCCTCGGGAAGGCGGTCGAGTCTGGAATCGCCGACCACAACCGAGCAGCAGCCGCGCGAGCTGCTCGCCAGGTGCAAACGGCGGTGGAGCGTGCCGAGTCGGTGGATGCCATTCGTGCCGCAGCCGCTGCGGCAGAGACCTCGTATCTCGCCGACGCCAAGGGAGAGAACCGCGTCGCTCAGATTGGCGAGCTGCACGCCGTGGGATGGACGAGCATGGTGCTTGGAGGCGCCGCCACCGTGGTCGAGTCCGAGCGCGATCGCGTCGACAAGGAATGGCGAGGCAAGTACGACGTCATGGTCGAGGAAAAGACGGCAGAGTACGACAAGGTCATGGAAATGTACCAGGTGCGTTTGTCTTTCCCCCTTTTCGTCGATTGTGATTGGTCAACTCACGAGGGTGTCCAATAATCCAACAGACGGTCGACGCTGAGTGGAAAAAAGAGCAAGCGAATGCAAAGCAGCTCCGCGAGCAGGCGACAGAGCTTCGTACGTTTCATACATTTCAAATTCTGCTTGAACAATTCTAATGTATCAATACACACAGGCTACGAGATTATGGGCCACCAAAAGACCATCAAGTCGCTCGAGGGCCAAGTCGCGGACATGTCCTCCACCAATGCCATGCTGACCTCGGATCTCGGCGCACTCCGAAAAAAGTTTGACGAGACAACAACCAAACTGCAGTCTGTGACCCAACAACTGGAACAAACGACCACCAAGCTCGAGACAACCGAAAAGAAACGCGGGGATCTCGAAAAGCGCATGACCGACTTGGATGCGGGGATCAACAGCGCGTCGGCGGAGCAAGAAGAGATGGTGGCGGCGATCCTGGAGCGCGACGAGCGCATCTCGGCATTACAATCCGAGCTGAACGAGGCCTACGCCATGGTGGAGCTCGAGCAAGGGAATGCCGGAAAGACCAAGGATGCAGTCAAGCAGGCCGAGGCCGATCGGGACAAGTGGAAGAAAAAGGCAGAGGAGCTGGAGCAGGAGGGATGCAAGTGTGCCATCATGTGATTGTGTGAATTATATGGGTGTCGAGCTTATTTCCCACGTTTCGGCCTGTTCGCGGCTTACGACCCGTTTTCTCATCTCACACGTGACACTTTGTTCGAAATTGCTTTGTCCAAAAACCATCAAGCTCATGCTGCCGCAGCGAGTGACCTGGTACTTTTTTGGGTCGGATCGTGCGCAGCAACGGCTAGGCCAAATACTATAAAACCCACCCCTTGGTCGCTCCGTACCATTATCTCTTTCGTGGTCCTCCAGGAAGAGGAATAACCAAATCCTTACCTTTTTAACTCTCCATTTGGACGTTGAGTTTGATCTTTTTTTTTGTTCACTGGAGCTCAAAATAACGCCATGCGTCCTACCACGTCGCGCCATCTTGGCCATAAGCCGCGGCTTGCGACTTTATCCCTGACCGTCCTCGCCGCCCTCAGCCTTGTTTCAATAGTCCTCGCGGGCGATCTTGCTCCCGGAGATGCTCGTGCGTTCCTTCTCTTTTCTCAGATCCTGATCCCAAACCATTCTCTTTTTTATCGCTTGATCGCTTCATCACATTTGACCTTCCACGAATGATGCAAAGCAAAAAATGTGAACTAAAACCTACCACCAATAAATAAATAGAGTGCACGAATGAGCCGGACCACTCCACGCCCGTTCCCGAGATTGACTGCAAGGACGAGTGCCGCTACCCAGGTGAGACCACCACCGTGGAGCGCCTTGTGTCGTGCACGAAAGGCGATGGCAAGCCGACCATGTCCACCAAGACGTGCACCTGCAGCACCGACTGCAAGTACACCATGGCGGGCACAAAGACCAGCTCCAGCACGGCCATTGACTGCAAGACGATTATCGGCGAGACGGTTTCCAAGCTCGGATCGGTATTCACCACGTTCACGCCGACGGTAACGCCCAACTACGATCCCTCCAAGACCTGCACCACCAGCGTCACGTCGCGGCCCTACTACTCCACTTGCGACTGCCACTCCTGTGAGCGGCCCTCCCCCAAGTGCGACACCGACTGCGAGTATTTCGGCACCAGCACCAACGCCCAAGGACAGTACTTTTCCACCGGATCCATGGCGTGCTCGATTCCTGGTGAACGCAACGGCTGGTGCGTTTCTATTTTTTATATGTTCTATGTTTGAGTGTACTTGAGGTCTCACAACCGACATGTTTTAAAATCAGCCCGGCGACCCCGACCACAAGTACCGCGTGCAACACGCACATTCGGCCGACCGACTGTGCCGTCAACTCCGCCGCGCTCCCGAATGTCGACTGTAAAGCGATCTGCCAGGCGCAACCCACGTGTGCCCACGACTACCACAACAAGGAGCTGACGGTGACGGTGACGACGCCGTTCCCTGCCACGGCGACTGCGTCTGCGTTTGGTGGCAGTAAGTGCCCGCAGTACACCACCAAGTGCCCCTGCCCGTCCGTTGACTGTACACTTGTCCCCACACGCACCGAAACAAGCCCTCCGTGCGGGGCCTACAACTGTGACACGGTCGTTGGTTCTGGCGTGCTCACGACGGCCACCATCACGACCTTCTCCTCGACGGCCACCGCGGCCGACTTTGGCGGCAAGTTTTGCCCCACGACCACGAGTCTGTCATACTTGACAAAGGACTGCCCGTGCGCGCCGGTCGACGACGCCAATGAAGAGTGCGACAAGTGCTCTGGCATGACCAAATCGGTGGACGATAAGACCATGACTTGGGCTGTCGGTACAAAGTCGTGCTCGACTCGTGGCCGCCCTGGATGGTATGCAATTCTTGACTTGATCTTCTGGATGCGCAACGCAAGAACTCACGCGCACGAAAAACTATGACACAGCACCAAGGACTTTAACCCGACGACCCGCGCTTGCTCAACGGCCGCCATCAACTGCGTTAACGGGAGCCCGCCGTGCATCAACTGCGATAGCCTCTGCAATGCACTCCCTTCGTCCCTTGCCATCACCCCCACCAAGATTACCACGACAACTCCGTTCCCGCACACGCTGACGGCCGCGTCGAACTTTGGTGCTGAATGCCCGCCGTACTCGACGACCTGCCCCTGTCAGTCGACGGACTGTGTTTCGGCAGCCACACATCAAACTCTGAGTGGTACCGATGTGCCGCCCGACTGCGACACCGTCTCTGGCGCCTCGACGGTCACGTATGGGACATCCATCACCAAGTACGGAGTGCTGACGACGGCCCGTTTCGGTGGCGACCCCTGCGGCCCGCTGACCTCGAGCACCATTTCGTCCATTTATTGCCCGTGCGGTGCCACCAAAGGCGCCACAGTCCATTGCGACGATACCTGCACCATGGTTGGGCGCACGACGTCGCTTGGCACCCCCATGTCGACCGGCACCTATCGCTGTACCAAGGACGGCCGCATTGGCTGCTCGCCGACGTACTTCCCGGAACAGCTGTGCCACGATCAGTACGAGGACTGCGTTGCCAATACCGCCAAGCCGCCGGCGATTGACTGCACGTCCATTTGCATGTCGGTCCCACCGGCGTCGGCCACCCCCGGCTACACCACTCCGATCGTTGAGCCTTTCCCGACCACGCTGACGTACGCGCTCAACGGCGGGTCCACGTGCGCGCCGTACTCGACCTCGTGCGCCTGCTCGGCCGTCGACTGCACAGCCACTCTTAAGACCGTCGAAAAACTCTTGGACGCCACCGAGCCGGTGTGCGACACCGTGCAGGGTGACATGACCATCACTTACAAAACGTACGAGTCGGTGTCAACCGTTGCCACTTCTGCTCGCTTTGGTGGGGAGGCGTGCCCGACGCTCACCAGCCTCAGCTACGCCACCAAGGAGTGTCCGTGCACGCTGCCTCCGAACCCGACCGTCAACCCGGGCACGTGCGAGTTTGACGGGTACTCGACCGCGGAGTGTGGCGATCGGTTCCGTACCGGCCATCTTACGCGCACGACCACGGGACGTGCCGGATGCCCCAACAGCCTCCAGGGTCCGCTTCCGTGCAGCACGCCTGTGACGGACTGCACGGTGGACGCGGCGGCGACGCCGGCGCTGGACTGCGATGTTGCATGCAATGCGGTGCCCAATGAGGCAGCGACGCCTGGGTTCACCCCGATCATGCTCTCCGGCAGTTACACGGCGACGCTGACGGCGGCCGGCAACGGCGGCTCGAGCTGCACGCTGTCGACCAAGGCGTGCCCATGCTCTACGACGGACTGCCAGCTCAAGGCGACCACCACGTTCTTGAGGGCCACTGGGGTGGTCAACTGCGACGCCGTGGTTGGGCCTGCCACCGTCACCACTGGCTCCTTGGTGACCGCGTACAGCACCGCTACGCCCGCTCGCTTTGGCGGCGCGTCCTGCGGCCCGACCGAGTCGAGCGCCCCCGTCACCAGTACATGCCCGTGCACGGCCCCCACCCCCCAGAACACGGAAACCGGCGCTTGCATGTTTGCTGGCACGTCGAAGTCCGGTGCCTATTCCTACTCGACCGGGACGGCTGCACTCACGGCCTCAGGCCGCGCGGGCTGCCCCGACACCACGACGGGCACGATTCCGTGCAGCACTCGCATCATCGACTGTATTGTTGATCTCGGGTCATCACCCAACTTTGACTGTGATGCCGAGTGCGATGCGGTTCCGATGTCGTTGGCCAAGCCCGGGTACACGACGGATCTGTCTGGCCCGTACGCGCGGACGCTGACGGCGCCGGCGTATGGTGGGTCGACGTGCCCGACGGCCTCGACCAAGTGCCAGTGCGCTCCCACGCCGTGCGCGCTCGGCGGAATCAAGATGGTGTCGACGGTGTCGTACATGCCCGAGCCATCGTGCAGCACTCTGGACGGGTCGACCAAGATCGAGTGGGCCAAGGCTACCACCACGTTCTTTGTGGCCACGTCCGCCAAGTTTGCGCCGGCGTGCACCACCACCGCCGTCGGGTGTGTGACCAAGGACTGCCCGTGCGTTCTCCCGGAGAACCCGCACACCAAGTGTGGTAGTTGCGCATTTGTCGCCACCAGGGTGGTGGCCGGGTCGGGCGACGACGACGACAAGACCATCTCGATGGGCAGGCAGACGTGCACGACACTGGGCCGCAACTTGTGCCCGTCGCCCACCGCCGTTGTTGACTGCGTGGTGTTGCCGTCATCCGAATCATGCCGGTACTACAAGCACCATGGCTCAATCCACCCGGACGTGGTGGTTCACTCGCACATCAAGCAAAAGACGTTCAACTGCGATGGCGTGGTGGTGGTCGGTGGGGACATGACGGTCCCGCAGATCACGGCCGGCCACGGTCTCGACGCGCCCGACAACGTGTGCAAGGTGCCGTCGGTGCTGGTACGCGGGCAGCTCGACCCGGATTGCGGTGGAGTCGTGTCGAACGGCGCGGTCGGGGTCTCCAAGTACAACAAGTCGCCGTTCCCCAAGTTCCTGTCGGTGTGTCCGGCGTTGGCGTACACGAACGAGGACGATTTCAAGGACGCGTACGACTTTGACTCTGCACGCGCCGACCACAAGCAGTGGGCTGACAACTTGGCGGCTATGAGGCCGACGCTGAAGTTGGCGCGGAGCTTCACCATCAGCTCCATGTATAGCCTGTCGCCTATTGTTGACGGTGGCGCGTGGGCCAATGATCAGGACTACGCAGTGGTCACCTGGACGCAGAACAACATTGTGGGCCTCACCAACTGGGACGACATTAAGGCCAAGGTGTTTGACGCAGGCAAGACCCTGGTGATCAACGCGTCGCCGGACGACAAGGGCGATGTCACCATTGTTTCGGGCGACTGGTCGCAGATGTACCCGACGCGGGTCATTTGGAACTTTGGCCGCGCAACCTCAGTCACCCTCGGTACCCAGTGGAAGGGCATGGTGCTGGCTCCCTGGGCCGACCTCCGTGGCTCGACCGAGGTGGAGGGCGCCGTCATTTGCAACAGCATCATTGGCGCGTCCAGCTTCTCGTTCATTCATGCGCGGAACGACGACGACGACTGCGTGATTGGCGCACCGCCCGTGCCGCCGCCCCGTCCACCCACGCCGCCGCCCCCACCGCCCGTGCTTCCGCCGTCGGCGTTGTAGGTGACAGGTTATCGCTGTTCTTTTAATTTTTTTTCCCTCGTCCTCTCAGTGTCCTCCTTTCATTCAAATGAACAATTATTTTTCATTAATAGTAGTAGAGGTCGTCATAGTAGCGATCCTGTAAACAACGAAGAGCACCTGCGAAATTCCCGACCTGTATCACCTGCTCGATAATACCATGTATCTCCTCGTCGTCTGGATCACTAAAGCCACCGTCTCCTTCCTCTCCTCTTCCTCTGCCTCAACGTCAGCCCGCTCAAAAGTGAGAAGGCCGTGCTTGGTGGGATTGCGGTCGGCCACAAACCAGTTGCAGTCGCACTGAACCGCCTCATCCAGCGACGTAAACTCCAAGTCGGCAAAGACGCCGCGCCAGAATTTCAGGATCGCCTGGCACGGTTGCGAGGGATACTGCACCATCTTCATCTTGAACGGCTCGATAGCGCCGCGATGCGACCAGATCCACTTGAGCACGGGCAAGGAAAACGCGTTGCTGAATGTTTCCTCAGCTGGAAGCGGCGTCCAGTTGAACTGCAGTCCGAGCGTTAGCTGCCAAAAGTCGAGCATTAGCAAGTGTCCGTCTCGGCGGCCTTTTTGCACACAGCGGGAGTGTGCGGAAGGGGCTTCGATGTGGAAGCGTACAAGAGCATAACGACTAGTCCCGCGCCGGACGCCTGATCAACGTGGGCGGCGGAGGGCTCGGCGAGCTCGGTATCCCGCCGCTCCAGATCTTCAATCTCGTGACACAGCCATACTAGTGCCAGCGACCCACGCGCGGTGGCAGCTGAGATCATGCCTCGAATGTGTTTGGACTTGGCCCACTTGTTCCTCAGCGCCGTGGTCTTTTTGCGCCTGTTGGAGAACCGCGTCCCGCCACCACGCCAAGACCGAGTACCGGGTGGCGTCGTCGGTCGTGGAACTTGGCGCAATCGCCTCGGGGATCCCTTGAAACGTGCTGGCGGCGTCACCCTTGGTGTGGTTGAGCCAAAATTTGAGGCACTTCAGGTGCCCGCCAAAGGCCGCCTCAGTGACGCACGCCGGCGCATTCGAGTTTGCGACCCCAAAGTCCTGGCGGGCGACCGCCCACCCAGTTGGGACCAGCGAGGCTGATCAGGTTCTGCAAATGCAGAGCCAAGGGCGGCGACACTTTGAAAATGTTGTACGATATCTGGGCAAACTCGTTGGTGTAGAGCCCATAGTCGGCGTGGTGGACGAGGCCACGGATGATTGTTGGAAGGTTTTTAAGCCGAAGCGCGTATCGGCGGTTGCGGTATGGCCGGCAGACAAGACGGTGCGCCACCGTGCGGACGAGTTTGTGCGATTCAACCCAGTTCTTTTGTGAGCGGATAATTTCGTCGGCACCGTCGGCCGTGCCACTCGTAACAATGGCCATGTTGGCGAGGGTGATTAAAACTCAACTGCAGCATTGGCCATATTCCAATTGCACCCCTTTCTAGCAATAAAAACAGTTCATTGACCAAAATCCGAGGATCCTGACTTGCCCAGTCAGGGTTCTGGAGCCTGTATTGGCGTGAGCATCCCTGCGTCGCTGCAGTGCGGCGTCCATGAGTACTTGGTGCAGGTCACCCAGCCCATAGGTTTTGGATCGTGCGGAATCATTCAGACCAATGGCACAGTCGGTGTTGCCTTCATAAAAGGTCAAGAAAAAAATGAATACATTTACTTTATAACGACATTCGCTCCAGTTTTGCCTCTGTCTCGGCAACCGTTACCAGCTGCACGAGCCGGCCAGGGAGTGCAGCACCCAAGGCAGCAATTTCAGTCAACAATTCGCGATCAAGGTCGAGATAGCGTTGGAACTGGTCGTAGAAGAGCACGCCCAGTGTCTGTTCTCGCGGGACCACGTGCGATTGCTGCTGCTGGTCCACCAAAAGTCGCTCCAATGTGTCAAAATGACGTCCCGTACTTGCTCCGACACATACTCATCTGCCAGACCCACGAGAAGTGCGCCAGCCATGCCACACTGCAGCACTGTAATGATCATTGGTCGGTCTTGGAACCGAATGCCAGCCTGGACAACCGAACACAAGAGCTGGATGCCAGCAATGATGGTCGCATCATAGTGCGTCTCGCTGCACACTAGTAACGCTGCCGTGGACAAGACATTGCTCTCCACAATAACGACGTACTGCGCGTGCATCGCGTCGGTGGCGGTGGCCAGGGGCGAACCAGAGAAAGGTAAACCTCGGATGTTGTCTTTACGGCAATGGCACCGGCCGACGAGGAGCGCGGGAGGACCGCCAGCGTAATGGCTATCGTAAGGCCGTCGAGATCGCAGGCCAGCGCTGCAAAGTACACGATGAGGTCCGGGTGGGCGTGGAACAGCAATTGTGAGTGATGCAGGGCGCGACAGGTGGACCGGACCACCAGCACGTCATTGGCGCACAATATGCGCGAAAGGGACGCGTGTAGGTCGTCGGGCAAGTGTTCCAGCATACTCGATATTTCTTAAAAATGGACTGTTCAAAGAGGGATCCGTTTCTGCCTTCCCGACAGCAAGGTGCATTGACATGCTCGGGCACCATTTTCCTCGTATTTTCAGATCATTTCCCCACTATTCCCACTTGGATATGTCGAACCACCACGTAGTTTTTGCATGCAAAAATGCGTGGGTTTCTGCCGAGGGCGTGGCGTTTTGAAGTCACTGATCGCGACTCGCTTCTTTCCGCGTGACATTTTGCGGCTGCTTTCAACCCAGCTGACATGTTTTTTCTCTTACGCCCCGAAAAGCTTAGCGTGCTCGTGCAAAGTTGAGCTTGGTTGCGTGCTTGTGCAAGAAGGCGAAAAAAAAAAATCCAAGTCCTGGGGTGGGGGATGGTCGGGTATAAAGAGCGGCCACGATCCCCCTCGCCAAACCAACTACACGCACCCATCTACAAGAAAGAACAAGATCTAGAACTCTTAGACACCCCTTTATACAAACATGTCCTCCCGCATTGCCTCCATCCTCGCTCTTCTTGCTCTCTTGCAGCTTGCTGTGGCCGCCAACGTCAAGAACCAGTTTGTGGTGACCCTCAAGTCCGGCGCAGATCTGTCGGCACACCGTGCGTCCGTCAAGTCGATCCTGACCAAGGAAGCGCAGCAGCCCCATGCCAGCTCGGTTGGGATCAAGAACGCTGTGCATCACGACTACAACATCGGCACCTTCAAGGGCTACTCGGGCACTTTCACCCCGACGGCGATCGATGCCATCAAGAACGACCCCAACGTCGCGTCGGTGCACCCGGCGGTCGAGATGCACGCCCTCGGCACCCAGTCCAACCCGCCGTCGTGGGGACTTACTCGTGTGGGCCAGCGCACGCGCAAGATCCCCGGCAGCTACGTGTACCCTGATGCTGCCGGACAGGGGTCGACCGTGTTTGTGATTGACACTGGGTGCGTTACATATTCTCAAAATGAAGAATGGAGCTAACAAATTATGTATCAACAGTATTGACGTGAACCACCCCGACTTTGACGGCCGCGCCGTGTGGGGCAACACCGCGTGCCAGAACTGCCAGGACTACGACGACAATGGCCACGGCACGCACTGCGCCGGCACCATTGGCGGTCGCACGTTTGGAGTCGCCAAGCAGACGAGTCTGGTGGCGGTCAAGGTCCTTGCCGGTGACGGCTCGGGCTCGGACGCCGATGTGATTGCTGGGATCAACTGGGTCGCCGACCAGGTGCAGAACGGCGGCGTCTCGAACGCGGTGGCGTCCATGTCGCTGGGCGGTGGGGTCTCGGACACCTTGGACCAGGCGGTGCAGGCGGCGATCGATGCCGGCATTACGTTCGCGGTGGCCGCGGGTAACGAGAGCACCGACGCTTGCAACGGATCGCCCGCGCGCGTCGCGTCGGCCATCACCGTCGGCGCAACCGACAAGACCGATACTCGCGCGTCGTACTCCAACTACGGATCGTGCGTGTCGATCTTTGGGCCCGGGTCGGCCATCGTCTCGGCCAAGGCGGGCACTACCGGATCCACGAGCCTCTCGGGTACCTCCATGGCCACCCCGCACGTTGCTGGCGTTGCCGCGATCCTCCTGTCGCAGACCCCCGGCCTGTCGCCTGCTCAGGTCAAGTCCAAGATTGTGTCGGGCGCCACCAAGAACGTGGTCAAGTCGGCCGGCTCGGGCTCGCCCAACAAGTTCCTGTTCAACAACGTTGCTTAAAGTGCTCTCCATTAGACGGTTTAGATGTCGGTTTGTTTGTGCGTGCGCGTGGATCGCACTTGTTTGTTTCTTGAATACGATTCCAATTTTTTTTGCATTGAATTTTTTTTTAAGTTGTTTGTGACAGCTCCAAGTACCAGCGATCGTACAAAAAAAAAATTGACGAAAAAAAATTGACTTCATTCACCAATCGATACGTACAGCGCATCAAACACTTGCTCGTACTTGGCACGGGCCTCGATCCGCTTGAGCTTGAATGTGGGCGTGAGCAGGTTGTTGTCAACAGACCAT
>MU624742.1:9354-26874 GCA_025349905.2 Blastocladiella britannica
TGCTGGGTGAGTGAAGATTGATTGGCGGTCGAGATGGGGATACACGCACCGCCGACGAGAATAAGAGCCTTCATATTTGTAAAGTAAAAGATTTGGAGTGGAGGATGGAGAAAAACAACGACCAAAGAGAAAAAAGCGAAGCAGAGTGGCACCCAGCGACGACAAACGAACGAAAAGTGGGCGTACTGCGGTTGGTTGGTCGCGTTTGGGAAATAAACGTGGCGGGCCTCCTGTGAAAAAAAAAAAAATCCAACCCACCAGCGATCTGCGCGCTCCCACTCTCTTTGAAAGAGCCACCCTTGTGCCGATCCGCCCAAGAACCAACACACACACAAAAACATGGCCCCCGTCCACGAGCAAGTCGACATTCTCATTATCGGTGCCGGCCCGACCGGTCTTGGTGCCGCCAAGCGCCTGCAGCAGCTCAAGAAAGAGTCGTACCTGATTATTGACTCGTTCTCGGAGGCCGGTATGCCCTTTTATACTCTTATTATTATCGCCTTTTCTCTTTTCTGTCGACGATCTTGGTGGGTCGTCATCGTTCGCCCTTCCTCGGCCTGCATAAATTTTATAAATTTTTTTTTTCGCGTTACAACAAAAACCAAACAATAAAAAAACATCGATCGCGCCCGCGCTGACCCACAAAACGTACAGGCGGCTTGGCGTCCACCGACGTGACCCCCGAGGGCTTTCTGTACGATGTCGGCGGCCACGTTATTTTCTCGCACTACAAGTACTTTGACGATGTGATCCACGAGGCGCTGCCCAAGGACGAGGACTGGTTCACGCACCAGCGCGTGTCGTACGTGCGCCAGCGTGGCCGCTGGATCCCCTACCCGTACCAGAACAACATCTCGATGCTGCCCAAGGAGGACCAGGTCACGTGCCTCAAGGGCATGATCGACGCCACCCTGGCGTCGGCCCTGGCCCAGGACAAGCCCAAGGATTTCGACGAGTGGATTGTGCGGTCGTTGGGCGAGGGGATCGCTGATCTGTTTATGCGGCCCTACAACTTTAAGGTGTGGGCGGTCCCCACCACCAAAATGCAGTGGTACGTTTTATATTTCTGCAAGAAAAAAAAAAAAAGAAAAAAAAATTGACAAATATGTTGCAGTGAGTGGCTCGGCGAGCGCGTGGCCAAGCCCGACCTCAAGATGGTGGTGTCGAACGTGGTGATGGAGAAGGTGGCCGGCAACTGGGGCCCCAACAACGTGTTCAAGTTCCCCGCCCACGGCGGCACCGGCGGCATCTGGAAGGCGGTGGCCAAGACGCTTCCGCAGAACAAGTTCCGGTTCAACGCCAAGGTGGTGTCGGTGGACGCGGCCAAGAAGATTGCGACGCTCGAGGACGGCCGCACGTTCGGGTACAAGAAGCTGCTGTCGACGATGCCCGTGGACGATCTGACGGTGGCCATGGGCCCCGAGCACGCGCCGCTGGCCACCCTGGCGAAGGGGCTGTACTTTTCGTCGACGCACGTGATTGGTGTCGGGATCCGTGGCGCCCGCCCGACCCGCATTGACGACAAATGCTGGCTTTACTTCCCCGAGGACAACTGCGAGTTCTACCGGGCGACCATCTTCTCCAACTACTCGCCGTACAACCAGCCCGCGGCGTCCATCAAGCTGCGCACGATCCAGCGCGCGGACGGCGGCGCCACCGACACCGCCACCGCCAAGGACGGACCGTACTGGTCGCTCATGTTCGAGGTCTCCGAGTCGTCGTACAAGCCCGTCAACATCGAGTCCATCATTGCCGACACCATCAAGGGCGCGCTCAACACCGATCTGCTGGCCCCTGGCGACGAGATTGTTTCCACGTACCACCGTAAGTTCTACCACGGGTACCCGACCCCGACGCTGGAGCGCGACGGCGTGCTCAAGCAGCTGCTGCCGGCCCTCAACAAGTTCGACATTTGGTCGCGCGGACGGTTCGGGTCGTGGAAGTACGAGGTCGGCAACCAGGACCACTCGTTCATGCTGGGCGTCGAGGCCGCGGATAACATTGTGTTTGGGTCGCCCGAGCTGTCGCTGCTGTACCCAAGCACCGTCAACACCCGCGCCAACGAGGAGCGCACGCTGGTGCCCAACGGGTTGTAATGCGTCATGTTGGTTAGCAGTTGATACTTCTTTTTATTTTCTTTCAAATTTCAAATGGATGGCAAACAATTTTTTATACTTTGCTGTTATCATATGTGAAGTGCCCTGCATGAGGGGGTGGGACTGCCGTTGCGAATGGCGAGTCAGCATTCAAAGTCGTTTGTCAGATTTTTTGAAGAGTGACGTGATAGCCGGCGGAAAGATCAGAGCGCACGCAGGACAGCGAAAAGTTCCTTTCAAAAACCTCGCCAGTGTCACCTCGTTTATATCCGGCCCGACACGACCCGCTCACTTTTCGCACTCTCTTTCGAATCGAACGACGACCCGACATATTTTGTATAATACGCGTTCCCCTCGCACTCTATATCTCGTATTTCGCAAGAATCTCTCCAAGTGAAAAAAAAACCCACAACAATCAAAAAAGAATAAAATGGCCCAATCAAACGGAATCGCCCCTGCCGCCGCCGCATCGCCCGCTGACGGTGCCGTCGCGTTTGCACCCATCGAAGAAGCCATTGCTGCCATTCGTACGCGTCAAACTTTCCCATTTTTTCGTTACTGTAATCGTGTCGCTGACAAACAAAATACATGTGGAATAGGTAATGGCGAGTTTGTGATTGCCGTGGACGACGACGACCGCGAGAACGAGGGCGACCTTATCATTGCGGCCGAAAAGGTGACCGAGGCGCAGATGGCGTTTTTGGTGCGGTACACCAGGTGTGTACGCCCTTTTTTTTTTATTATTGGTGAGGCCTGCACATGCAACATGTGAAAGGACGCGACCACACAAAGGAAAGGTAACTGACGCGCTATTGAACACCAGCGGTCTGATTTGCGCCCCGGCGCTCCCGTCGGTCTGCGACCGGCTGCGACTGCCGCTGATGGTGCCCGAGAACGAGTACACGGAGCCTCTCCGGACAAAGTACACGGTGTCGATTGATGCGCGTGCCAGTGCGTCTTCTTCTTTCCATATTTCGGAGTCCCTTCTAACAACAACGAAATATGGAATAGACACGACCACGGGCATTTCGGCGCACGACCGGTCGCTGACGGCTAACCTGATTGGATCGGCCGACTCGACCCCCGCCGACTTTATTCGTCCCGGACACATGTTCCCGCTGCGGTACGAGCCCGGAGGCGTGTTGGTGCGGCGCGGGCACACCGAGGCGTCGGTTGGTGCGTCTCCTTCACCATTTTCAACTCGTCGTGTATATTGATCCTATATGTTGTGACAGATCTCTGCCTCCTCGCGGGCCTGCAACCGGCGGCGGTGATTGCCGAACTGCAGCTGGATACGGGCAAGATGATGCGCCGCGACGACTGCTTCGCGTTTGCGCAGCAGCACGGGATCAAGCTGGTCACCATTGACGACTTGGCCGCGCACATTCGGGCAAAGTGCGCGGCGGACGGGTCTAAGTGGATGTTTGCGTAACATGTCCTAATTGTCTTTTTCTTACTTGATCACCTTCTCCTCCCCTCTCTGAATTGCGCGGATCCGCCTCTCTTGAAAGGAAGCGCAAATACTCAACCTTTTCTTTGAAGGGTGCATATAACGAACAAACCACAATCTCTTGACGCCGCCAACGACACACGAATACGCCAACTGATCGCCATATGGCATCGAAGAAGTCAAAGAAACTGGGCGCTGCCCAACGACAAGCCAACGTGACTGCTGCTGCTGCTGCTGCTGTTGGTGGTGGTTCGTCGGGTGGGAATTCGCCCTCGGTCGGAAATAAGGCCAATGGCCGACGCACTCCCTTGCCGCCTGTCCGGCCACCCGCGCCTACGCGTGCTCCTGCGCCTGCGCCTGCGCCAAAGCCCTCGACTCCTCGTGTCTTCGAGGTGTTTGACCTGGTCAGCGATTCCGACGAAGAAGCCGAGACGACTGCACTGGCAGCAGACAACAACAACAACAACAACCACGCCAATGGAACGGTGCCCGTGCCGTCTGCTTCAGTGGCAGCCGCTACAGTGCCATCGATGCAACCACCGCCCGCCCCAACTGCAGCAGAAACAACGGAAATGGGAGCGCGTCCGCCAGCGACCACCCCCGCTGCCCACGCGCAGTCTCTCCCTGAGAACGTGATTGCGCAGCTCCAGCTCCTGCAACAGCTGCGCCTCGATCCCCTGTCGCTCGAGACACCATGCATTCGGACCTGGCTGCAGCTGTTTACGCGCGTGTGCACCCAATTCGACATCGGGCCAACGTATTTCCGGCACGCGGCGATGCTGTTTGCCAAGCCGCCTGTACTGCAGTGGCTGCTGACCACGCGGTCCCCATCTCCCAATAGATTGGTGGATGAATGGACGTCGTGGATCGAGCCGCAACTGGTACTTCGGCTGTCTCGCAACATTGGTGCTGATGGTAGAGATCTCGCGGAGCAGCAGCAGCAGCAGCAGCAGCAGCAGCAGCGCTGGCAGACGATGCGCCAATTACCTGGGCAATCGGTCGCCGAGTTCTCGTTCGAGTGGGAGGCGGCGGTGGTGCTTGCTGGTGAGCGGGCCGACGACCGCGTGGGCGAGTTTATCGACAGCCTGCGCGATGAGATCCGTGCTCGCTTGGGCTGGTCGACAAAACTCAAGACCATGGCTGCTACCATAGAACGGGCGGTCTGCGCCGAGTCCTCTGCTCCCTCCGCCAACGGCAGCGATGGCGGTGCTTTGCAACCTGGCACACGAAGCAGCCGGACCAGCAACGACGACAGTGAGGTCATGATGGACATTGACCCGGCACCGATTCCGAGTCCACCACGACCCCCTCCACCTGCTTCGAGGATGCGCGCTGTTGCTGTTACTCCGCCCACGACGACTTACAGACGCACTGTGGCACCGGTCGCCGGCGACAGCGACAGCGACATTGAGATCATCTTTGACTCCGAAACCGTCTCGCCGGCGGCAATGCTGTCCGCTCTTCCTCCCGAGCCGCCAACGAACCTGGGCAGTAGTGTTCCGGCGCCAGTGCCGGCATCCACGTCGACCACTCTCGCGATGGTGCCGAGTGGGGCCAAGAAGCGGCAGCAGGCGGACCGATCGTCATCACCGCCGCCGCTACCACCGACGACACTGCCTCCGCAGCCGACACGTCGACCGACGACCGCCGAGCTGCGCCAAAAACTGCTGGCTGGCAAGCAAGGGAAAGCCTCCTCTTCGCCGATGACCGCCGTCAACGAGTCGAAGGGAGACCTTGTCACGCGCATGGCAAAGCGGATCAAGTTGGACGACGAGCTACCGCCGACGACCAGCGCTCTCATAGCACCGGTGGATGCTGTCCCTGCTGAACTGGTGGACGCCGTCCCCGCTGGCCCGATGATCTCGTTCCTGCAATCAGCGCCACCACCACCCGCGACCACGACCACCACTTCGGCGACGTTTGGCTCTCCAACGATCACGGACCACCAACTGACCACCGTCCCCTTGGACCACATGACCCAGTCGACGACTGCAGCGCACTCGAGTCCCTTGATCATGTACCCTGCCAGTGGCCCGGCGTTGCACTCGTTTGGTCCGTACTCGGCCGCGCCGGTCCCCGAGCCCGTCTCACCGTCTGGCACTTCTGCGTCGCCGAACCTCAGCTTTGTAGGTGCTTCGTCCATGTACCGCACGCTCAGCGCACCGCAAATAACTGTTCCATCGGTTCCGTCGTCGGTTGGGCACGATATACCGCCGACTTTGCCGCCACCGCTGCAAGCATCTAGCTCGACCGAGAGCTTTAGCTTTGTTGGCCGCGGAATGACTGCGACAATGAGCGATTCAGGTGCTTCATCTTCGCCAGTCGTTTCGACTGCTCGCCCGACTGGCCTAAGTGCGCTGCTATCACGGACTGTTTCGGCGCCTCAGCCGCCGCCGCCGGCCATTGTCCCGATCATGTGGGACCTTCCCGATGGCTCCAATTCCAGTTCGAACACTCTTCCTCCCAAGCCGGCCACAGCACCGGCACTGGCAGCGAATACAACAACAGCAACAGCAGCCGCGTCACCGATCGGTCAAGAAGTACCACCAGCAGCTGCTGCTGCCGAGCCCAGTATCTCGTTTATTGCACTTGCCGCTGCTTTGCCTCCGCGCACAAACGCCAACACCAGGACCAACTCGACTCCTTCCACCGCTCCTCCGCCCGCGAACCGAAGCACCGTCGTGGCCGCTGCGCCAGCCATGCCATCAGCAGCGACGGCAGCAACCGTGGCAAGTCGGTTCGTCCCTCCACCCCCACCAGCAAAAACCGCTTCATCGCCAGAAAGGACACGTCTCCCCCCGACCCCCTCTCCACTGGATGCCGACGAGCCCAACCGAGACGCCCGGACCTATCTCGACACGGCTGCTAGCCAGACGCAGATCGACTCGTACCGCCCTTCGGACCGGGGCCGGTCCCCACTGCCACTGCCGCCGTCGGTGCCGTTGAGTAGCAGCCGCACGCATAGCATGGACTCGTACTCGGCCTCAACCACGACGACAACGACATCAACGGGTCGAGGCCGCCGGCGGTCGCGGTCGTCGGACTCGCGGTCTCGCAGGCGGGAGTCTCGCAAGCGGTCTCGGTCGCGGTCACGTTCACGGCCGCGCTATCGGTCACGGCCGCGGTATCAGTCGCGGTCACGTTCACGGCCGCTCTATCGGTCGCGGTCGCGGTCGCGGTCACGAGGAGGAGGATCGTCGCGGCGCAACTCGAGCCATTCCAGGTCGACCCACAATTCCCGACCCGACGACCCCGCGCCGCCATCGGTCTCTCGTCGGACGTCGCCAACGCGGACTCGTCGTCGGTCGGCATCGCCTGTGCCGCCGGTTTCCACTCGATGGTCACGAGAACCATCAGTCACCACGGTTTCTGCCACCACCGTCGCCACCGCCGCCGCCACCGTGATCGGGGCCGTCGCGCCCGTCCCTGCCGTCGCCGCCGCCGCTGGCCCGTTGCTCACGGTCCGATTCATCACCAACGAAATGCTAGCAGACCACAGTTCCAGCTACGGGCTCTGCGCCGTCGCCGACACCGTGCGGCCGTTACCGCGCATTCACCTGCGCGACCCTAAGATGACGTGCAAGCAGCTCGCCGATCTGGCCCAAGGCATGTTACTGCGAGCGACTCCAATCCGGATGTGGCTGTGCCACGTGCACCCGCCCCGCCCACGGCGCGGCCCGGCTTTACCGCTCCGCATCACGCTGTCAGACGACTCGGTGGTGCCGCCGCGCGATTTGTGGATCCCCGTCATGGAACTGGTGGCGCGCCGCCGGAACCAGTTTCCTGATCGGTTCTGGGGCCCCACCGCCGCCGCCGCCGCCGCGGGCGAGGCCGGCGCGGCCGGCGGTGGCGCCGAGGTGACGGTGTTTGCCGAGGACATGCCTTCGCTGACGACGCCGTTTCCGCCGCTGATCATCAGCAATGGCCAGCAGGGCGCGGGGTACCGGCGAGCGCCCAACTCGCTGGTGTTCTTGCGCGTTTCGCCTTCGATCCTGGCCCGGATCCAGACCGGGACCTGGCGACTTGCCGCGCCGCCGCCGCTGCTGCCCAACAACGCCAGCACCCCGATCGACCCGCGAACCGACCCGTTCACGTGGCCCGTGGTCGCGGCGTGCTTTATTAACCGGGTCGTCGAGTCCTCGGCGGCGTTTGCGGCGATTGCGGCCGCGCTCCAGGACCCCGGCAGCGGCGCGGGCGGTGGGATCATCGATGATGGGACCGGCAAAGGCGCTGCCGCTGCTGCGCTGCCGCCACCGCAGTACAAGCTGACGGTCGAGCCGCTGAACGGGTCGGGTCGGTTAGTCGCGTATGGTCCGAAGTCTCCACGTACCTGGGGCCCGCAGTTCGGGTCGGGCCACATTGTAAGGGTAGAGGACTCGTAATAAAAAAAAAATATATTTGGACCTTCAATCTTGCATTCCGTACCGCACCGCTCTTCCCACCGCTGCCGCTGCCGTCGCCTGGCTGCTGGTCGACCTTGGATTACCATTTCCTCCCTCATACGACGCACGAGCCGCCGCGACCGACGCTGCTGTCGATGGGAACCGTGACACCGGCGGCTGGTGCGGCCGCGCGAACCCAGGCGCCGGCAGCCCTGATGATCGGACCGGTAGCGGAGGGGCGGTTCCATTGCTACTTGTGCCAGCGGCCGGAGAATGCAGCGGCTGCTGCCGCGGGTTGGGTCTGGACTCGAGCATGGCGTATGGGTGGCGAGAGGCCGAGTTCGGATTTTGTGGGGGTGGGGGTACCGGTGGTGCGCGGCGAGGGGCCGGGGGAACAAGGTGAGGAGCGTCGCCACCGCCACCGATACCACATATGGGGATTCGTGTCGTGGACGGCGGCCGCGGCGGGATCGCGGGGGCGGCGGCAGTGGTCGTTGGGAGTGGGAGGAGCGAAGGCGGGGGCGGTGGTAGCGGTTGCAGTGGGGTTGACTCGCCGACCACGAGAAAGGTTGACCCGAGCAGGGTCTTAGGACTTGGAGACGGCGACGACGACGAAGTTGCACGTTGCCGCTGCGGCGGCGGCGGCGGTCGCGGCGGCGGTGGTCGACCTTGGATCCGCGCATCGCACGCGTCGCCGTCGCTCTCGTCATCGCCCTCATCTTCGCCACCGTCGTCGTCCTCGTCCATGCTCACCACGCTCATTTCGCCATACCCCCCAGTCCTCCTCCGCGGCGGCACCGTCGCCGACCCGACCGCCCGTGCCGTCCCCTTCTCCGACCCGTCGCGACTCGACCCGTCCGTCGACGACACCGGCCACGCGCACGTTTCCACGACCGAGAACAACGGGTCGATGTCGTCCCACGTGGCCGCCCTTACCACGAAATCGTCGAGCTCGCTGGCGTCCTGTAACAGGAACCCGAGCAACATGCATGGGTCCACTTTGGACACGGGCAGTGCGCGGATCTCGGTGGTGTGGAAATGCGGGTTGGGCACTTGTGCAGTGAAGGGCGGGATGCGTTGGGGTAAGTGCGGGTCGAGGTAGAGTAAGTGGGGTTCGTCGGACGGGTCGGTTGGTGGAGGCGGCGATCCTGCTGCTGCTGCAGCCATGGGTGGTGGTGCTGTTGGCGTTGTTGGGGTTGTGAATGGGCTGCCGTCGGATGTGGAGGGATGATTGACCACGACCGACGACGCAAACAGAGACGACGATAAGTCAATATCGGACGACGCCGACGCTAGTGACGAGGATTGGCGGGACCAAGTGCCGCAGAAGAACAGGCTGGCGTCTTTTTTCCCCTACACATGTTCCGATACAATGGAATGAGAATGGCCGTTACAAACGAAGAAAAAAACATGGACTACACGTACCCCAGCGCATCCAATAAACTGCGGCCACTGAAACACCTGCAACAGCCGCTTCACATGCCCCGCGCCGATTCGATCGAGCCCGAGCCGCACTGGAATCAGCAGCACCACGGGCGTCCACGAGACGGAACTGGTAGGGTCGCGCGCGCTCAATGCGACCGCGTCCTGCACGACCGTTGCGTCCCCGGCCACATGCAGCACCGCATTACTTCGCGCCTTCACTTCGGGCACATTCCCGATTCTCGCCAATGCCCGCGCGACCGTGGTCGGCGAGTACCATGCCCCAATCGGCGCGCCCTCGACCGCACCCGCCTCGCATATCCTTGGTAACGACCATGGCCCGCCTTGGTGTTTGGGCGACTGCGGGTCGGCAAATAAGCCCAGAATGCGTGTGTACGCCGGCTCGTCTTTCTTGTACAGTGCAGGCGAAAGCACGTGGCCGAATCGAGCGACCAGCAGCGCGCGGGCCAATAGCATTTGACCGGTACGGTGCATGCATCCCCAGCCCGTATCGGCGCGTACCAGCCAGTGGGCGATGCTGGTGCGGTACGTGAACCAGGGGAACGTGGACCATCGGGTGAGTAACGCCAGCGCGGTCTTTTCCGATTGGTGTCGCGATGCAGCGGCAGAAAGAAGCAGCGATTTGCGGCGCACGGTGGAAGTTGAGGTGACGGCTCTGCCACTCTCACTGGCCGAACTCGGTGGTGGTGGCAGCGGCGCGCTGGACGGCGAGTGTGCGAGAAGCGGCGCGGGACGCGGTGGCATGGGCACCGACTCAATGAACCGGAACTCGCCCTCGGTCTCAAGCTGAAAGACCTCGTCGGTTCCGGGACCACCGCACTCCACAATCACGTGCGAGTCCGAGAGAGTCGTCGAGTCGTCCATGTCCTCGTGTTTCTGGTGGCTCAATCGCCTCCGCCGCTGCCGGTCGTCGTCTTCGTCATCGTGGTGGTCGTGGTGGTGGTGGTCAAAGTCGTCATCTTCCTCGGTATCGCTGGTTCCCAGTAACATCATACCACCACCATTGTGTGCAGATCGGCCAGGTGGGTGCGAGGATGCGAAAAAGGGGGAAGAGCCAGACGACGAGAAAGACGAAATGGATGGAGACCGCGATCCTCGACTCGAAGGAGCCGGCATCCCTGTTGATCTCTGCGCCGCTATTGGCATGTTGGAGGACCGTGGGGGCGAGAGCACTTCAAAGTCCATGGCCGTGTCTGTAGCTTTTCCATGCTGCGACGGAGTCTTCTGGTGTCGAATGTGCCTTGCCGACTGTGTATGTCATTGTTAAACAAAGGAAGGGCGCAATGCTCAATAAAAAGTGAGGCGAACCGAAGAAGACGCATTATCGAATTCACCACTCGACTGCCGTGGTGGTGGGAGCACAGGCCCGCCACCACCGGGATGGCGTGGTACCGCACGGGTGGCAGGTACGCCGTTCGACAAGTCCGATCGCACCACCGACTCGGTGAGATGCACCATGTCCACATCGGCACACAGCGACGCTGACAGTTGCTGCTGCTGCTGATCAGGTTGTGGCGGCGGCACTACGGAGGACGTGTGATGGGGTGGCGATGATGGCATGCTCAAATGTGTCCATGAAATGGCGGGTTGCCTCGATGGTGGAGGTGGGCCAGCGGAAGCCGGGGATGGAGTGTCCTCATTGACCACGACAAAGGGTTCCTTTTGCATGCTCGGGCTCGGGCTCGGTATCCGGTCATGGTTCGTAGGGGTGGTTGTGGTGGTCACCGTCATCGTTGAAGAAGCGGCGGCAATGTGGGCGGCAATGGGCGCGAGCTCAGTGTGGGTGTCTGCGTATATACAAGTGTCCAGTCCCAGTCCAGTCCACAGTAGGAATGGATTCTCGTACCACCAAAGGCGTAAGGTACGGGGTCGCCGGCGATCCGCACCACGCCCGAGCCAACGCTGGTTAAGAGCGCGGCCGAGTACTCCCCAGCATTGGCCACGCGGTAGAGCCAGGCGCCGACGACAGCAGTGGCGGTCGAGGTGGTCAGTGCGGCGGCGACAGTGGGTGCAGCGGGCCAGGGTCGGTTATTACTGCTATTTTTGTTGTCCATTTTCCTTTGAGCATTCGAGTCAACAAAGAGGGAAAGCTCTTCAACTCATTCGTTTCACTGTATTTTCTTGTTATAATGGCAGACAGCACCCCTGACAAGGACAAGAAGGAGGAGGAACAACAAAAGCCACAGTTCACGGACCTGCAGATCCTCGCCGCCGAGCAAGCGATCCGCGACGACGAGGCCCGCGTCAACGCTTTGATCTCCTTACCCAACCCGCTGGGCCTGCTGTTGGACGAGTACTCTGACAACCCGTCGTTTCTGACCAAGATCCACTCGCTGTTTGACCTGGGCTTCTCGCAGTTCCGCAAGTGCCGTGGCGATGGCAACTGCTTTTACCGCGCCTTCACGTTCGCGTATTTCGCGCGCACCCTCACTCACCCGGCGCGGTTCTTGGCCCGTACCAAACGTGAGTTGAAGGACGCGTACGACTTGTTGCTGGCCCAAGGGTTTGATCGCATGGTGATTGAGGATTTCATGGACGTGGCCGAGGACACGGTGAGGGCCATTGAGCAGAAGACCATTTATGACCTGGACATGCTCACGGCCCGGTTCCAGGTGGACGAGATCAGTAATGCGCTGGTGGTCATTGTGCGGTTTGCGGTGTCGGCGTACTTGCAGTTGCACGAGGACGGTATTGCATACAGCCTTGACTCTTTTTTTTTTTTTAAATAAACTGACACGATCTTATATAGAATACTACCCGTTCGTCATGGACGACGCCGACTCGATGTTGCAGTACTGCAACCACTACGTCGAGGCCGTGGGCCGGGACGCCGACCACATTCACCTGACGGTGGTGAGCAAGATCTTTCACGTCAACTTTTCGGTGGTGCGTTCCTTTTTCTTACTTTCCACCTTCTTCTTGACTGCGACTCACTTCCATGAAATGAAAAAAAAAGGCTTACCTGGACGCCGGATCCTCCACCAAGGCCACCATCCACACCTTTGAGGGCGACGACGAGAACAAGCAAGACGTGATTGCGCTGCTGTACCGCCCGGGCCACTACGATCTGCTCTACAGGGACTGATCCACCCTTTAAATACATTATTCTGTTTGTGCTGCGTCCACATCCTCGCCATGATCGGCCTCGACCCGCGCCCGCTTAGACGCTGGCTCGATGCTGCCGTCGTCCTCCTCGTCGTCGTGCCCGTGCCGGTGACGATGATGGTGATGGTGGTGGTGGAGGTGCCCGTTCGCCTCATCATCCTTCTCGGCAACGTCCCCCAGCGCCCGCTTCGAACCGGCCGCCATTGCCGCGGCTGCCGCGGCCGCCGCCGCCTGCTGCTGGTGTTCCGGGTCAAACATGGCCATGGTCTGCGAGTCAGCCAGCGCCTGCGCGACCGCCGGGTCGACGCCGTGCGCGAGCGCCGCCGCCATGGCCGCCGCGTGCGCCTGCTGCTGCGCATGCAATCCTGCCGCGGCTGCTGCGTCGTCGCCATTGGCACCGGGACCAGTCATGGCAGCCGCAGCAGCCGCGTGCGCCGCAGCAGCGGCAGCCGCAATCGCCGGATGCGTAAATCCGGCAGCGGCGGCTCCGGCCGCGGTGGGAGCGGGCCAGGGACCTGCGGCACCTGCAGCACCGGCGGCGGCGGCAGCAGTACCGCCAGGGAAGTATTGCCCGTACGCTTGCTGCTGCATGGCGGCGGCCATGGCCAGCGAGTGGTGGTGCGCCTGGTGCGCCTGATACATGGATGCCGGGGTCGTGGGCGCCGGGGGCTGCGCGCGCGGCGGCGGCGCTTCGCCGCCCAACGTGCCGATCTGTTGCCGAAGCGTCTCGTTCTCGGATTTCAGAAACTCGACGTACCCCGTCAGGTCGTTGATGGCCTCTGCATTGTCATATCGTCAGTACCAAAAGTCAGAAGTCCATATAAAAAGAAACCGTACGGTCAGCAAGCATCTTGTCCAGCGTCCATCGCTCGGCGTTGCGCTGCTCGGCCTCCTTCAGCTGCTGAATGTACTGCACCGCGCGGTGCAAGATCCCGCCCTTGTTGCGGTCCGAGCAGTTGGGCACGATCTTGGCCAGCTCCGAGATGCCCGTGTTGATCACCTCGCGGCGGCGCCGCTCCACCTCCTTGTGCGACTCGCGCCGCAGCTTGACCCACTCGTCGGTCCCCGGCGCCGGTTTGCCCCCGCCGTCCCCACCGCCGCCGCCGCCGCCACCCCCGCCTCCGCCGCCCCCGCCGCTGTTGCTCGCAGCCTCCTCCTCCTGCTGCTGCTGCTGCAACTGCTGCTGGTGCGTGGCGGCCGCGGCCATCGTCTCTGCTACATGGTGGTGGTGGTGGTGCTGCTGGAGCCGCTCCAAGTCGGCCTGCTGCTGGTGCTGGCGCTGCGCGGCAATGGCCATTTCCATGTGCCGCTGCATGGCCATCTGCATCTGCTGCATCTGCAGCTGCTGCAGGTTCACCGCGTCCTGCAACTGCTCGGTCGTCAGGTCCGGGTTGGCGGCAAGGATCTGCGCCATCATTTCCTCGGTCGTGGGCGGGGCCTGGCCCGTCATCACCGAGTGCGTGGCGGCCGCCATCGCCGCTTCCAGCATCGCGGGGTCTTGCGCCGCGGCGATAGCCGCCTCGTCGGGACCACCGCCAGGGTACACGCCGCCGGCGGGGGCTTGGCCGTCTCCGCTGCCGCCTACCGCCGATGCCATATCGGTATCACCGTTGGTGACTGCAGCTGTGCCGGTCATAGACGCGGTCGGGTCCTCGGAAGTCTCGCCGTGCGCGGTCAAGGCCGTCGATTCGTTGGGCAGAGCGCTTACTTCCATTCCTTGCTGGGTACGTGGTCTTATTGGGTTTGAGTGAGAACGCGCGTGCGCCTGGTGGTTCTGTCGAGGGTCATATATTCAAAATGAATTGATTTCAGTCCTGGTTGCTTCTCGTGTCGGGTTGGGCAAGCAAAAAGGGCAAAAGAAATGGATGGACAGATGCGGGCCGGCAGAAAAAAAAAAGTTAAGGACAGAAGAGCGCGCCGGGTCACGAGTGTCACGGGGGTGCACGCGGACGTTGGACTGAGAGGTGTGTGAAGTCCGAAAAGTGTATCTTCTCTTTTGATGCGAAACTGGAACCGAAATTGAGGGATAAAAGGAGGAGGACGTACGCTGGTGGGTGGTGGTGGGGGGTTGGAGGAAGATGGAAATTTGGATGGGCGGCGGGAAGGGAGGTCGGTCAAGTTAGTTGGTTGAGGTCGGTCAATAAAGTAGGCTACTATCAGTCGATGATTTTACCTTAAGTCGGTTTTCAAAAAACTTGTCTCTTTCAAAGTATTTTATTAAAACCGAACCAAATTATACAAAAATGAAGGCTCGGCCAGGACGCTTCAAGTAAGATTATTTTCCATTTTTATTTTGTCGTCCTTGAATGGTCATACCTATCGCCAACTCCTGACGCGCGCGCGCGTATACACACGCGTCCAAACGAACACAATTGAATCAACAACAACAAACTCAATAATATATATATATATATATAAACAGTGCCATGCGCGGCCTGATCCGCATGTCGTGGAACAAGCACAACCTGTACAACCTGGCATCGCGCCGGATGTACCCCGACCTGTCGCGCCGGTCGTTGTTCCAGCAAATGTGGCAGGCAAAGAAGGAATCGCGCGCGTACCACGGCGGGAACATCACCGAGCACCAGTTCCTGAACACCTGGAAGTCGGAGGCGCTCCCCGTGTACGGCAACGTTGCGCCGGTTGGAGCGCGGTCGCACGGCCAGAAGCTGCCCCCCATGCAAACGCTGACGTTTTCGCCGCTCGAGCGCCGGCTCGACGTGGCGGTCCACCGCGCGTGCTTTCAGCCGTCGGTGTATGCGGCCCGGCAGGTCGTGAGTCATGGCAAAGTCAAGGTCAATGGCCAAGTGGTTCGCTGTGTTACTCTTTTTGGTATTTTGTGTTGATATTAACGTGAGGACTTGATACACAGTGCAAGCGCCCGTCGTACATTCTGCGCGACGGCGACTTGTTTTCGATTGAGCCCACTGCGGTGCCGATGCTCTCCTCGGAATCTCCTGTCGCTGCCGCTGCTGCTGCTGCTGCGACTGCAGAGACCGATGCCGACCCAGCGACTACTGCCACCACTTCTGAGACAGCACCAGTGCAGGCATCCATCACCGAGGCAGTCAAGAACGGCGCGCTGCACTTCACCCCGCGGCCCTTCTCGCAGCCATGGATGTTTGTGCCCGAGTACCTGGAAGTAGACTATGCGGCGTGTGCGGCAGTGTTTGTGCGCGCGCCCATGGTCAAGCCGGGGAAATGCGAGGTGCCGTCGCCGTTCCCGCCCGAGGTGCACGGCCTTGCGCACGAGTACTACTCGCGTCGCGGATAATTTTTTTTTTTTTTTGGGTGGTAAATGCACATTTTATTGGTTTTTTATGTGGCCTCGTCCGGTGTTGGGACTGGGTATCCGGCAGCAGCAGCAGCGGCAGCAGCGATATCGGCCAACCGAGCAGCCTCCATATCGCCCTCTTTCCCGTCGGTGATGCTCAGTAGCAAGTTGTAGTTGCGGTACGTTGCCCAGTGCGCGACTTGCCGCTGTTTGATCATGTCGATCGTGAACGGGTTCAGCAACGACGCGCGAAATGACGCATCATGTAAGAGGGTCAGGAAGTGCAGGCAGTGCGGAAATCTATCCTCCAAGTCAGTGATTTGCAAAGAGATAAAGGACGAAATAAACGCGTACTGGAGGTACTTGGCATACTGCGGCTGCCGCCAGTACTCGAGGTACTTGAGGTAGTTGATGAATTCGGATCGGCTAAAATAATTCTCGGTGGCCAAGTCTGCATTTCATGCACGTCCAATTCAATGAGAGAAGTCGGCCAAGTTCGCGAAAGACAATGGTAAGGTACAGTGGAGGTAGTCGGGGTTGGCCAAGAGCTGGATAAACTATACTTTGGGTACCGATATGCGTCAGTGTGCACACATTCGAAATAACAAAAAACGGATATGGGGCACCTCGAGCTCCATCTCGAATCGGTGCGTTTGCTCATCCGGAGATTCCATAATTTTCAAAAAAAATCAAAATCAAAATTTTCGAAGAGATGGCCGCACCATACACAAGGACAGTCGCCGCGGTACGTACGCCTTTTCCCCTTGACTTGATTGCACACTGCGATAAATTCACTCGCATGCGATCTCAATACAGCCCCGGCTAGCGCCCGAAGTCAATCGCATTCTCTTTGTTCGGTACGCACGCAACGAGAGCTCCTTATACAATCAATTGACCTCATATCATAACAGAAATCTACCATTCAAGGCCACCACCGAGGAACTGTACGATCTGTTTGGCAAGTACGGCGCGATTCGCCAGATTAGAGTGTACGCCATTCACCCTTTCCTCAAATCGCATTTTCCGCGAAAAAATAACAATTTAACAACAGTGGCGATGTCCCCGACACCCGCGGCACCGGCTACGTAGTGTACGAAGACATTTACGACGCAAAGAACGCGTGCGAGCACCTCTCGGGCTACAATTTCGGCGGACGGTACCTGATTGTGCTGTACTTTCAGGCCAAGAAACTGCAGCGCAAACTGGACCTGGAGCGGCGCGAAAAGGAGCTGTCGCAGCTCAAGGAACAGTATGGACTCAAATAAACATGTGTATGTGCGCAAGAATCATATTGGCAAGTATAGTCATGACCGCTGCTTCATGATCGATCGCGGTGCTGCAGCTGCAGCGGGTGCAGCAGTAGGGGTAGTGGGGTAGTCCGAGTCAAAGTAGTCTTCCTGCAAGTCGAATGGATCGGGATCGTCCACTTTTGTTGCTGCTGCTGCAACTGCGCCTCCAGCGGCAGCAGCAATGGGGACGGATATTGGCTGTGAGCTGCGTCTGTTTTTGCATTCCCCATTATTCAGCATTTCCTTTTAAAAAAAATGTGTAATGGATCGTTTTCGCACGATGATGCACTTCGACGCGATGGGCGCGACCGCAACGGCCTGGTAGTGGGCGATGGCGGGTCAGGTTTTCGCGCCGCGGTGCCTGGCAGTGGTGGCAGGCCGGCGATTTCGCGTGCGATCGGGATATTGGACAGAATGAAGCGCCAGAGCAGCATCCATGCTATTTCATCAATGCGATGGTCAATTTTTTTTTTTTTTTTCT
>MU624743.1:0-26824 GCA_025349905.2 Blastocladiella britannica
GAGGTTTTTCGGGGGCCGTGTCCAGTGTACAGCGTCTTTTCCGCAAGGGCGCGGGCCGCGGTGTCTAGCGCTTTATCTCGCACTGGGAGTTGGAGTCGAGGGGCAAGCGTTCTGTGGTTGCGGGCCCTCCATTGGAGCCTCGAGAGCTTTCGTGGGCATGGGGACATGATAACATCGCGCACGGTTGTGTAAGGGATGTCGAGTCTGGACAGCACTGCTTTCGTCATGACAGCGTACTCGCCCCAGTGGCCCGCCTTGTAGTCGTCAGCGTGCCGATCAGCGGCCTCGTTCCATTTTTCGCCGTCATGGTCTTTGACCCACCGCAGCAGTAGACGGATGTTTTTTGAAGTGAGTAGCGGGTAGATATCCTGGTCTGCTTTAGGCGGACCTTCCTGGGAAAGTGAATGAACGTGTTCTCTTTAAAAAATCCTCAATGATGGACGGCAACGACGACCACCACGCACCGTCGTCGCAACCGATATCCCAGCTGCTGCTGCGATCAACTACCCCGCACTCGGCCACGGGAATGCAATCCATGTCCAACCCCGTCACCCCCGATCCCGTCCCGCGCTCGTCTCGCTCGCGGTCGGCACCCACCAGTATCAGGGGCAGTGCCAGGACCAGCACCGATGCGAGTATAACGCAATTCATGGCCCCACCCCCACTGCCGCCCCTGCCATTCACATCGGCAGCAGCTTCTGAAATGATGAGCAGGGATCAACAGCAGATGCAACCGATAGCCACGCTGGACGAGTACCTAGCGACCCTACACCAGGTGCGCGCGCGCATGCTCGCGGGCGAGACCGCGGCCGAGCACGCGCGGCACTTGCAGTCGACGCTGTCCCAGTTTGCGGCCGAGCGCGACCAATACAAGCACGACCTGCTGCGTGCACAGGGCGCGCTGGCCGCCCAGGATACTGCGCACGCGCGCGAGTCGCGGCTGGCCGCCGAGACACTGGTGTCGCTGAAACTGGCGCTCTCGGACGCTGCTGCTGATCGCGACGCCTCGGCTTCCGACGCCGAGGTCCTGGGCGTGAGGTTGCATGGCGCCATAGACCGCGCGGCTGCGGCCGAGGCCGAGGTAGCGCAGTTGAGGGAACAGGTGGCGGCGTACGTCGCTCACCCGCCCGTGCTCCCCGGTCCACCGTCGCCGGTGCCACTGCCACCAACAGGTCCGTCCGACGAGGACGATGGCGACGAAATGCAAAAACAACAACTGGCCGAACTGCAGCGGGCGCTGACGGCCGAGCGAGCGCGTGCGGTTGCCGCCGAGCGCAATGCCGTACAGGTGGCGCAGGACCTTGGCGCCGCCAAGCACGAGCTGGCAATGGCGCACGCGCGCGCCGAGGCCGCCGAGCACGAGGCCAGCTTGCTGTCGTCGGCGATGCTGGCCAAATCAGACATGCACCACGATGCGATGCGGGTGCTGGAGCGCGAGGCCGTGGACCTTCGCCGGAAATTGCAACTCGGCGTCGCTGTGGCTGCCAAGGCAGCGGCCGAGGATGAGGATGCACCACCGCTGCCACCACTGCCACCGCCCGAACACCTCGTGGCGGACCTTGCTGACGCCCGATCCCTCGTCAAGTCTCTGCAGCAGGGCATGGATGGTGCCCAGGCGCGCACCGCCGACCTCGAGGCGCAGCTTCAGGAAGCGCGCCAGGAAATCGAGGTGGTTTCCTGTGAGCGCGATCTGCTGGTTCACGAGACGCGCGATCTGGTCGATACCATCAAGGAGTGGAAGCAGCGCGCAGTGGAGGCACAACGACAGTTGCAGGAGTTGGAGCTGCAGCAGCAGGATGGAGCGCGCGCCGAGTCGCTTGCGTCCCACATTTCGATCCATGACACCAATCTGGGTGCTGGCGGTACGCCCTTATTTTTATGGACGTAAATAGAGGTCTCTGACAATTTTGTAATGTAGCACCCGGCCCAGGCGTGCCCACCGCGCTGGACAATCCGCTCATTGCAGAGTTGCACATGGAGCGGCAAAAGTTGCAGGATGCGCTCGCAGCATCGCGCGTCACGTCATTTGCCCAAGTGTCGGCGCTGCAGTCGCAAACTCAAGCGCTCGAGTCGGATCTGGCCGCCGCCGACGATCGGATCCACGAGCTCGAGGACTTGGTGGACGAGCTGCACTCTGACCTCGAGGCCCTGCGTGCATCACGACGTGACCGGTCTCCCAGATCCATTTCCTCTCGGGCCTCCACTCCTGCTGCATCGCCACCCATGGACGCCGCGACAAACTGCGGTCCTGAAGGGCAAGGCATGCGCCGATCGGCCAGCATGCAGGGCGAAATGGAGCATCTGATGCGCCAGTTGCGGTCCGTGGACACGACGCGGGCGCGGCTGGAGGACCAGTGTGCGGTTCTATCTGGCCAGTCGCGGGCCGCAGCCGAACGAGCAGCCGCAGCCACTGCCGACCGCGATGCCGCCCAGCGCCGGGTCTCTGAGCTGCTGGACGTGTGCAAGGATCTGGAGCAACAGATCACGGACGGCGCCAAGCAGTTTGATGCGGCTCGCCGCGAGTGCGAGGCCGCGCACCGGCTGGCGATGGAGCGGCAGGCGCGCATGGAGGACTTGGAGCGGCAGTGTGCGGATGCGGCGGTCCGTGTCACCACTGCGCGCGACTTGGTCGCGGCCATGGCGGACAAGCGCGGCAGCGACGCGGCAGCAAAGGACGACGGCGAAGATGTGGCTGCGGAGATGGAGCGGTTGCAGGACGAGGTATGCTTTGATTTCTCTTTTTTTTCAGTTTTTTTTTGAGGATACTCATCAAAGACATGGTGGACAGGTCCGACTCCTCAATACCGAGCTGGACCAAACGTCCAACCTGCTGGACGAAGCCAAGCGCACCGCCGAACGAGCTCTGCAACGCGCGACGCGAGCCGAGCAGGACAAGGCCGACATGACGCGCGAGCTAGTGGAAATGCAAACCAAAGTGCAGGCGGCCGACGAGGCCGCGGAGCTGGTCGCGCGGGCGCGGGACACCGAGGCCGCCTTGGGGCAGGTGCGTACCGCGCGCGACGCGCTAGCGGTTCGGCTGGAAGAGTCCGAGAGCAAAGTGACGCGGCTGAACTCCGAGTACGTTGGCGCCATGGGCCGCGTGGCCGATCTGGCCGCCGAGAACGGGCAGCTGGCCGAGTCTCTGGCGGCCGCGCAGCACGACCTTGCGGAGACCCGGGCCGAGCTCGAGCCGCTAAAGGTCGAGCACGAACAACTCGCGGCCGAGTACTCGGAGGTGGCCGAGCAAGCGGCCGCAGCCATGGCCGCACGCGACGACGCGGTACAGGCTGCAAAGACTTCTGACGCTGCCGCCAAGGACGCAGAACGGCAGCGGCTCTTGACTCAGTCGACGCTCGTCGAGACCCAGAACCAGCTTACACTTGCCAACCGCCAGATTGACCGATCGCGTACAGCTTCGGTCGGGTCGCCCGGTCCACACGGCCGCCGGCCCGGCACTCCGAGCACTCCGGGCCGCTCGACTGCTTCTGGTGGTGACCGTGCCACGGCAGCACAGCTCCAAGTGGACCTCACTGCGCGCGACCGTCAATTGGACGAGCTCCGCACGCAGTACGCCGATGTCGTACAGCAGGTACCTCCATTTAATTATTATTCCATTTCTTTTGGCGATACTGATACATAATAAAAACAGTTCCACGCCATTTCTGCCAAGTCCGCCGCCATGAAACGCGCCGTGTCGGCCAAGCTAGCGGCCCTCGACGCGCGCGAGCGCGACACACAATCGGTGCAGCTCGAGTTTGTGCAGCTGGAAAAGAACTACTTGGGCCAGATCGAGGAGCTGCACGCGACCATCTCGGATCTGCGGGAAGCGCTGCAAGAAGCCCATGCGGCGATCGATGCCAAGGAAGGCGCGATCGCGGAGCTGGAGCACATGCTCGACGCGCAGCAGACGCAGGTGATTCCGGCGCACATCGCGCGGCGAGTCTCGGGCCGGTATTTTGCAGCCGATGATCACCAGCAAGAAGACGATGGGGACGACGAGGATCCGGCCACCGAACCCACATCGGCCATGGGCCAAGTGCGGCTTGCGATGCAGTCGCAAGAGACGGAGCACTTGCGTGACGAGATCCACGAACGTGAGCTCCGGCTCGTGTCAGCGCACGGCCAGATTGAGAAGCTCGCGACCGAGCTCTTGTGCGTGTGCGCCGAGCGCGACGACCTTGTGGCCAAGCTTCGCGCGGCGCAGGCGGCAGCTGCTACCGAGGCGGCGAACAAGGAACTGCAGCAGGCACAACTCCGCAACCATGCTACTGCCACGTCGTTGGGACCCACCGCGCTCGACTCGATCATGACCATGGACGACGATGATCAAGTTGCACCACAGTTTTTCACCACCGCGCCGGCGGCTGCAGCAACGAGCGGATCGTCAGCAGCAGCAGCAGCCGAGGCGGCTTCGTCGCTCCAGCACGTAGCGCACGCCCTGGTCGAGCTCAAGCGCGAGTACACGGTCCGGGTCGCCGAACGCGACGAGCTGCAGCGCAAGCTGGCGCAAGAGCGCAAGTACTTTGCAAAGCGGTCGGCCGACGCCGACTCGGAGCGCGCGCAGCTACTGGATCACTTGGTGGCGCTCGAGGACAAGGCCGCGACAGTTGCCGCCAATGCCGCCGCAAGCCAGTCGGGGGTCGCAGCCGAAGAACGGGCTCGCGCGCAGCGATACAAGGGCAAGTACGTACGCGAAGCCGTGCACCGCGCCGCGCTCGTGCAGCAAAAGATTTATTTGACGTCCATGCTGCGGACATACCGGCAAGGGTACATGTCTCTTTTTCTTGAGCGTTTAGCTACTGGCTCACCTTATTCATATCAACAGAGAGGAAACGTCGTGGCGACTGATCCAGGACCTTGGCATTTCCCGCCCAACCCGCGGCAGCACGCCCCTGCACCCTCGGACGCGGCTGCGCATGGGCATTTTGGCGGTGGTGGCGGCGATTCGGCTCACGCGACTGGCATTCAAGGCCCGCGCTCAACTGCAGCAGCTGCAGCGTTCGGAAGGATCGGCCACGCCCACCCCCAAGGGAACTTCACTACCGCTGCAGTCGTCATCCTCTGCGCCTTCGACTTCGAGGGCATTGGCAGCGAGACAGCGAACTGATAGCAATGTCAGTAGCGGCGGCGGAGCGGTGCCGGCCTCGACCGAGCAACTAGGATCGCGCCGTCGCATGAGCGGATCGAAGTGAAGGGAGAGGCAACTCTTTTTTTTTTGTATAATAAGTATATATCATCAATGGGTATTTTTACTGAGTGCTGTTGCTGCGGCTGACTTGCGCCGCCTGCGCGCTCTTCAAGGCCGCGGCCATGACTGCCGAGTACCGGGCCATGTCGTCGGCGCTGGGCGACTGCGGGAGTACTCCGCCGCCAGGGACGACGGCGGTGAGAGGAACGGAGGCGGTAGAGGTAGCGACCGCAGCAGCGGTCACGCGACCATAGCTCGAGGCCCGAGCGGCGGCTGAGAGCGTCGATCCAACGCCGTGCATGGCGGGCGAGGGGTGTGTGCTCGACGGCATCGACGAGGAACGCGCGGCAACGGCGGCGGCGGCAGCAGCGGCGGCAGCAGCAGCCACATTGGGCGAGGCCGCGGCCAGCTTGGCCCATTTCTGCTGAAACAGCTGCTGCTGCTGTGGGGTCATCTTTTGATACTGCTGTTGTTGCAGTAGCAACTGCTGCTGTTGCTGCGATACCAGGGGCGGCGATTTTGCCGCCGCCAAGTTCTGCTGCTGTTTTTGTCCGAGCGGGGCTGCAGGTTGTGCCTGTGACGGAGGGTTGCTTGGCGTCGCTCCGACCGCCGACGGCAACGTGCCGCACGGGTTATCGGATCGGCGCGCGCCAGCTGCGGCCGCCATGGCCGCGCGCGTCGACATGGTAGTGGCGCCGTCTGCGGTGGTCATGGCCAGGAAGGCGGGACCGGGAACAGATCCTGCCAGCGCTGCCAGAGCCCGCTGGGTCGCGTGCGCCAGCGCCAGCTCGTGGGCTGGCAGGATCGCCGAATCACTGGAGTCACTTGTATCAGTGCGAGCCACGTGCATGGCGTTGAGTGCACGTAAGCCCGCGGCCGTGACGCGCAGGCCTGCGTCCAGATCGGTCGCGGCAAGGTCCTGGATTGGCGCAATCGATTCAAGCTGCACAATCAGGGCCGCGGCCGCTTCTTCACGGTCGTGGTCGTACGTATTGTCGGATCGAGGGGAAGAGGAATACGAGTCCAGCACCGACAGAGCCATGGCCGCCGTGGTACCTCCCAGATCAGCGTCCGAGTCGTCACCGAGCGGCAGGTACGACGCGTACGGGTCGTAGCGCAAGCGTTGTGGCAAGCGCACCGGTCGGCGCGAGTAGTGCACGGGGTTGGGCTCGGCCTGTGACCGCACCCGGCGCGCTGGCTGCCGGTGCCGGGCAAGCGTGGTATGTGCGGGAGACCTCTCTTCGCTATTGTCGCCTCCGGTGGTAGTAGGCAGCCGGTAGAGTGTGGTGCGTTCCAGCGTCGAGTCGGCGGTGCTCGTGTGCTCGAGGTCTATTACCAACGGTCAGTCATGACTTTTGAGCGATCCAATCAGGTTAGACGTACGCCGGCTTAAACCGTAGCCGCGGTCCGCCGACGAAAACACCGGCAGCCGGTCCTTGCGCTTGAGTGTCAGGGCCGAGAGTGAGGTCCACGGCCGTGCTGGGCGCGGGGTGGCTCGGTCAGCATCGCACACGCGCAAGTTGGGCGGCAGACGCACATACTGGGCCGAGATAGTGGCCACGGCGGTCCGCCAGTACGCTACCACGGCGGCCCGGCCAGCTGCGTGCGGGAGACTGGTCACCACGGTCGCGCACATGGTCTCGAGTGCATTTTGGAACGCCTGCAGCGTAGTCATTTTGGGCACGGTGGTCGCCAACTCAGTCCAGGCGGCGGCGAGGGACGGGATCGCGGGCGGGGTCCTGTTCAAATTGTTGCCATGAGCTTTTGAAGGTAAACGAGGAAAAAGGGCTGCAACGGACAGGCAGAGCACCTCGGCCAGCATCTCCAGCAAGGGTGCGAGCTCGGTCATCATCATCCTCGGGCTGTCTGCTGTCGTCGCGTCGTCGTGGTGCATCTTAATGTCGCTGTGATAATTTATAGGAAGAGAACGAAATGATCATCGTGCTCGCACGCCCGCCGTGGTCCTGTCCCCGATGAACTCCTTGTGCACCTCATGATCTTGCCGCCGACCCAATCCCTCCCGCGCTACCTGCGCAAAGACCTGCGTCAGACCGGCCGCTTCTCGCTCAGCGTGCTCTATATATCACGCCAACCTTGCCTATTGTTCGCGTCTGTTTATCCGTGAACTATGTGGCCGAACTCGAGCCGAGTATCAGCGCCGTGATGGCCAAGACACTTGATAGTCGCCAGGTCGCCACGCTCGACTGGCTGTGCGACCGCGCCGTTATCGTCCGGCCGGTCGTCTCAAACGTGGTCGATTCCGCCTCTCGCATCGGCGTACCCGTGCTCGATCGCATCAACGTTGCGATATTGCCTCCAACCGAATTTCCGCACACTGCCTTGGTCGTGGTGGGAACACGCCCCGATACGTGTCCCAACCACCTCGCCATGTGCCGGTGGCGGCGCGACTGCGCGGTTCTCGATGATCTCGCTCTTCAAATCGTGGTCATGGACATGGGTGATCCGTTCGACTCGACCTGGAACGCTTAGGACGAGGCGCTCCTTGCAATTCCTCGCCAACCGATATCCAAGACCTGGCGCGTCTGGGGGAGTGCGAGTTGCTCGCGAATCTCGAGCTGTGGGCGGCGATGGTGGACGATGGGCTCTTGCCGTCCGTTTTCATGGGCCATGATCCCCGATCCCCGGACTGATGGCAACCGCGACCAAATCGGTCCGCCCGGACGCTTTGGATTGGATTTGGCAAGCATCTGACTCGGGGAAGATCCAATTTACTGTCTCGGATTGAGTGGATGCGACGCGAGAAACACATGTGCAAGTCATGAGCTGGCGGATGGCGCTCTGACCTGCCCGTGTCTGTCTGGGAACTCTCCGACCTCGATACCCGCGGCAATTTGCAAGCGTTCTGGGACACGAAGCGCGATCATCCCACCGTGGAACTGCCCTTTTCCGATGGCTTGGTCACGGCGGATCCAGATGTGCTGGCATGGCTGGCAGAGCACCGCCACTACCCCGAAGTGCATGGGATTCGGATCAGTACAACGTGCACGATTGATCTCACGTGGAAACAACGCAACCTGGATGGCTTCGAGGCAGCGATTGATTTTGCTTGGAGGGACACGGCCCACACCAATTTTAAGTCCGAGCTTGGCGGTTGCCTGTCGCGTGCCGCAACCAGAGGCGACACGGCGTATCCGAAACTGTTGTATGCACGCCCAATCCTCCACCAGGATATCGATTCAGCTCTGACCGCGTGGCTCCAGTGTATGCGCGAGCTCCAATTCGAGATTTGGAACCACTCTTACTGATTCGGATGTGTGAGACGTGGCCGGCCAAGGACGAAGCTACCATGACAGTGGGTTTCGCCGGTTTGCCCAAGAGTTTGGCGCCGCCGAGGTGCCAGTCGCCGCCATGGAGCACTTGCTGGCATGCTCGGATCAAGTCGAGTACACGCGGCTCCTGGAGTGTCTTGCAGTGGAGGGACCGGCGTGCGGTGTGACAATTGCCGACTTTGAGGATCAGGCGCTTCAAGCGCACTGGGAGCAGATTTGTCGTGTTGCTCGTCGAATTGAATGGCATTACACGCGGTTGCTCGGACCTGGGTGGAAGTACTGTCGCTCCAGAACAATGAAAATTCACTAAAATGTTTTGCAAATGCGCGTGCGCCGCCAATGCCACCATCATCCCCGTCGACGCCTGCGGCCAGTGCAAGATCGCGCTGTGCCTAGCGGTCGCCCGTCATGATAATGCCACGCTACCGGACCGCCCCGACTACCACTGCTCGCCGTCACCCGACACGGTCATGGACGCGCGGTGCTTTGACCGCGCCTCTCGAAAGGACGAGTGGATGGTCTCGGTGTACTTGGCGTTGCTCGCGGCCTTATTGTTTGTCGCGCTGTTCCGGCCGCTGCTCGATCCGCTATGGGCGAAAATCCGTGCCGTCCGTTCTCGTTTTGTTTCATTTCATTTTCCCCATGTCCGACCTATATGAATACAATTACAGAGCTCGGCCCACGCCCGATACGCGCGGCTCATGCACTCCGAGGCCGATGATTGAACAATCCAAAATATATAAAAAAAACATGCTTTAACATTACACGATACTGCCGTCCGCCTCACGAATCCCTTCCATTATCACCAGCGCTAATGCCGCCGGCCGCTTGGTCAAACCGAGCTCCGAGTGGGCGCGAGCGCGGCCGCGGGAACCGTGGCCCGTGCGTCCTGATGCCGCCGGATGCCACCAGGTACTGGCGTCCAGGACGGCCCCTGCGCCTGGAGACAGCGGCGGCACGTCCTCCAACTCGGTGGCGGCCGACGACGACTGGCCAGAGTCGGTCGATGCCGCTGACCCACGGCGCAGCGCCGGTCGGAGTGTCGCATGTGCGGCGGCCACGTGCACGAGACTTCTATCTTGACTGGAAGGGATATGAGGATCGGTGGGGCACCGGCACGCGGCGGTGGTGTGGTCGTGGCGGCGGCGCCGCGACTGCGCGCGTCCGCGGCGTACCTGAGGACGGGGTGCGGTGGTATCGTCGTCATTCTCGACATCGTCGTCATCGCCGTCGCTGTCGGTCAGGTATCCGGACCCGCAGTCGTCCAGCACGCCGCGGACCGACGACACGTCCGACACGGGCTCCGTTTGTGCCGACTGGCCCGACTTGGCGGTAGCTGCTGACCCGCGACGCGGCAGGCCGAACATGGGCAGGGGAGGCGGAAGTAGCGTGGCTGGGGACAATGCCGGAACGAGCCACGGAGCCCCACCGGCAGTGTACTCGGCCGGGAGCGGGGGCACTGGCTGACGGAGCCACGAAGCAGACTCGATCGAAGATCCAGCCCGGCGTGGTAGTTGCGGCGGCGGGAACGGGCCGCGCGATCGAGTGCGCCGGTACGTGGAAGTGGCAGCGGTCGAAATGCTGGCAGCGGTGCCGGCCAGATCTACCTCCGTGTCAGCGTCCGCGTCTACCGTCTCATGGTACCCGTTCAGGTCTAAGGTCGCCGGCATCGGTGCTGGCGTGCTGCTACGTGCTCTTGCGACCGCGGCCGCCACTGTGACGGCGGCGCCGAAACTGCGGCTGCGAGACCGTGACGGCGTGGGTGACGTGGGTGATGTGGGTGACATGGGCAGCGTATCTTCGCGCTGCTGTTGGTGCTGCTGGTGAGAGTGGTGTTGCGGGTGGCGGTGCGCCGACGACCCCGACTCGCGACGGCGGCTCGACGGCATGCGGTACACGGGCGCGCAAATCACGTTCCCCTCGGCGTCCACCGTGTCGCGCACATTGTCTTCGCCGTCGCCGTCGTCGCGCACCGTCGCATCATCTTCCTCGTCATCGTCATCCAGGTCGTCGTTATAGTCGTTCTCATGCCGAGGGTGGCTGCCGTCCAAGAACGGCGAGTGCAGCGGGCACGCCGTGTTATGGCCCTTGGCGGCTGCACGCAGCGCCTGCCGGTACCGTTGCGCAGCCATGTACGCCGCGTACCGAATCATGGCCACCGGCAGCGACGTGGCGCGTTGCCGGAACGGGCCGGCGGGTGGGGGGCTACGGGCATTGCGCTCGGGAATGTGGGCGGGCATGGTTGAGTCCAGGTCCGTTACCGCCATATACGTGTCATTTGCAATGCGCACCACGCCGTACTGGGCCACCATACGAACGGCGTCGCGGGTTTCAATGCGGTCGAGCATGGGCGGCGACCGGCGGGCAGTGAGGCCGCTGCCGGACGAGCTGCCACCGGATCCGACCGCGGTGGCATGCCCGCCGGTAACAACGATGCCGCGGCGACGTGGGGCCACGTACGTCAGCGACAGTTCCGTGTCGACCGATCCGCGGTCCGACCCGACCCGCAGAGGCTTGTGTGGGGCGGCGGTGGAAACGAGGATCCCGTTGGTGGACATGGGTGCCGGCGTGGGCGGCAGCGACGAGACCGGGTACGCCGAGGACAGCGGCGCCACGCCCGCATCGGACCGGCGCCGGTGCATGTGGGCCAAGTCGGCCGCCACCAGGGCCGGCGGCACCGGGCCCGAGCGAGCCAGGGCCGGCGTGCTTGGAGGACGCTTCGGTGCCAAGGGTGACGGAGGCAGCGGCTGCACGCGCGCGGCGGCGGCCGATGTGGCCTTGACCAGGTTGGACATCCACCCGGGCGCGAGCGTGCCCCAGTGCCGGTAGGTGGACCTTGGCGCAGGCTGACGTGGATCAGCGAAACGACCACCATTGGTGATGGTGGTCGGGATGTGGCGGTCGTCGCCGCCAAGGGGACCCATGCTGATGGTGTTGTTCAGCACAGCCACCGATGCCCCCTCGTGCTTGCGAGTCAGGGCCACGTAGACTCCCGCCGCAAACGCCAGCACCGCCGGCACCAGCATCAGGATCTGCGAGACCTTGAGCTGGCCGGCCGAGTTCAAGAACATGTTGCCTGAGCCATTGAGCGACTGCTCGGCCTGCGTGCGTGCCGCGTCAGTCTCTGCCGATGTATCCGCGGTCGCGGCGGCGCCGGCCTGGCCGTTTTGTCCACCAGGGGACATGGTGCGGTGTGGGCGGCCGGAAGCGGCGTCCTCGGGGCGGGCCGAGGGATCTGCGGGCGGCGGTGGCAAAAGCGACGAGGACGACGAAGATGCCGATGGCAAGGCAGGGGTGGACGTTATGGCCTTGAGGGTCGGCGATGACGTGGTTTTGGGGGTGGTAGAAATCGGCGACGTGGTCGAGGACGGGGCGATGGGGGTGGACACGGCGGTGACGGTGGTTGGGGGCAACGAGGCCGTTTCAGTCCCACCACTGCCACTTCCACTGCCAGAGGTGGTTCTTGGCACAACGTTCTGCCGCCGGTGCAGACCATTAACGTTTGTATCAACAATAGCGAAAAGGCCGGGTGCAGACGAGGGCGGCGGCATGGGCACGGCGAGGGCCGAGGCGAGGACCACGACCAGGGCCAGGAGGGCGGCCGCGGCACGGGCGAGGGTCCATTGGCCGGACATCATCACGGTGGGGGAATATGTTGGTCTATACCGTCTAAGTTCGATTCCCTTGCGAGAGATCTTTTTTTGCTGAGCGAAGAGTGTTTCGTTTTGTTTTGGATTTGCAGTGACAATGAGGATGTTGGCGGTGAACGGTACTTGTACGTGCTCGCGCTCTTGGCACTCAACAATAAAAAAGCTTGTTGGATTAAGATTCAAAGAAAAATATGCGCTCGAGCTGCCCTGCGTGTGTGTACGCGAGGGTTTTGCGCGGAGAATAGCCTGCCCTGCGTGAGTCGTTGGAAATAAGCGTGCAGCCCGGACCGAAAAAAGATGACGCGTAACAGATCTATTCTTGGCTGTTTCAACTCGACTTGCCTTTTCCGGCGATGAATGAACGTCTGCAATTTCACATCAGACGAGGCCAACTAACCCCTTTTTCCCACAACCCACCGCAAAAGTAAAAAGAAGACATGCCATTCGCCTCGCCCCGCCGTACCACGCCCCCACAGCCGCCTCTCCCGCCGGCCCCTCACCGCGCGTCGGCCATCGCACCACCAACACCCCTGTCTGCAGTATCCGCAACCGACTCTTCGCCGCCCCCACGCCGTGCATCCGCTTCAGGAGGACAACAATCAGCGCCATCCCCCGGCCGATTTTCGACCGCGATCCGGCGCACATTCCCGGCCCTACGATCGTGGTCACTGGATCACCAGCGCGCCGAAAGCCCTCCGCACTGGCAAGGCCGTCCGGTGCCGCCCCCGATCGAACAAGTCTCGCCGGTCACCGACTCGGGATTTGAGCCATTTGACGACGAGGACGACTACCACGACAGTGGCAATGGCATGGACCCAGCGGCGGCATCCGTGTCGCCGTTGTCGACCGCCGAGTCCGGGCGGACCACCACCACCACCACTACCAAGAAAATGAATGGCCGTGGCGCCATTAAAGCAGCGCTGCGGACTATCAAGTCGGCGTTGTCGCTCAAGCGGGGCAACAAGATGCTCAAGGACGACGGTGATGCCAACAACAATAACATCGACGCCGATCTGCTATCGCTGCAAGAGCCGATCCGCGTGCTGCCTTCGTTGTCGCGCATGCAGTTCCAGGGGGAACAGTTGTCTCGTCCGGCGTCGGCCCCACCGATGCCATCAGAGGACGGGCAATCGCTTCACCTGCCACCGCTCCTGCTGCCCACTCCGCGCCTCGGAATGACTCTTCTCCCATCCGATCAGCAGCAACAGCAGCGGTCGTATATGCCCCCAGTCCGCTCCTCGTCCCTGGGTCGTAGCGCTTCTGCTACACATGCCACCACGGCTGCCACTAACGGCCAAGACACCACCCGTCCCGCCCCGTGGATGCCAAAGCCCGTGCCCGGGTTGGACGCCATGGCCAGCCGCGTGTTTGGTACGAACAGCCAGGGTACCACCCCGGTACCGCCGCTCCTCCGCCGCAAGGCCTCGGTAATGCTAGACGATCTCGACTGGGATCCAGTTCACTACCTGTCGTCGGCTGCTGCCGCCGCTGCTGACGATGACGACGATCAAGATCTGACGGACGTGGATCCGTCGTCGTCGCTGCACCTCAAGGACAAGGCGCTGGGATCTGCCCCTGCCACTCCCGCGACCAATGGAGGTGTAAACGAGGATTCCTCCTTGCACGATGCGTCCGAGACAGCACTCTTGCCTACATCCCGGCGCAGCGGTGTCTCGTCGACCGCTACCTCCTTCACTTTGCAGCACTCGCCTGTCAATGTCGTGCTCGAGCTGCCGTCGATTAGCAAGGTTCCCGGATCGTCACCGTTCCCAAACCCATCGCAGTCTCCACCCCCTCCCTCTGCTCTTTGAGACACACCCACTTTTGCATTCCTTCTTGGCTGTCCATATTCTTCTTTACATTCGTACATATCAATCTCAAGACTTTAACCCCAATAATGATAAACGTTTTACTCGAGAGGCTCGAATTGAGTAAACAGCGGGCGGAGCGCCTTGGCCTCCTGCTCTAACTCGACCATAGTGCGCGGAGAGTTTTCCTCGGCGTCCACCTTGACCTTAGCGGCGGCATCGGCACGGCCCACCTCCTCCCTTTCCAGGCCCTCGATCGCAGTGTAAATGTCGTCGTTGTTGGCGAAATCGCCCTTGCGCCGCGGCAGCACATGAACGTGCACGTGGGCGACCGTCTGGCCCGACTCGGGTCCGTCCTAAAATTCCTTCGATCAGTGATACGCAGAAAAATGAGTTGAAGTGATATACCTGAAGGGAATAGGTCAGCGACGACCCGCCAAAGTGTGACTCGACGACTTTCCCAACCGTCTGGGCAGTCAGCCATATGTCCGCCACCTCGTCGGCGGTCAGATCGCCGAACCGCGCCACGGGGCGCCGGGGGCACACCAGCACGTGGCCAGGCAGCACCGGCTTGTAGTTGACCATGGCGTAGCTCAGCCGCGTCGTCAGAAACACCTCGGCCGTCGGGATCGTCCACTTGCCAAACAAAAATGTCTTTGCTGCTGCCATTAGAATTAAGTGTTGTCTATTGACTTTTTCGTGAATAATGAAACAACTTTAAGTCTGCACACTTCCATTTCGAACAAAATCTGCAATAATTGGGCCAAAGAGATGCAACGGGCGCAAGGTTGGGTCCAAAAACAAAACCAAAACGAGATGGCCAGAAAAAGGACACTATTGAACCAAGGAACGCGGCAGTACCAAGACAACTGGAACATGATCTCCCACGCCATACAAGTCGTCGCGGATCACACACGGGCCGACCACGCGGCTTGGGGTCGGGGTGGCCTCCTCCTCCACAACCGGATTGGCCTGCGGTTCACTCACTTGATCGTCCGCGGCAACGGTCGCAGCTGATGAAATTGCAAGGAGGCCCTGGCTGACGACAAAGTAATCGAGCCGCCATCCAAGCCGCTTGGTACGAGCGCCCCACCGGAACCCATAGTACGTGAACCCGACCTCTTCTGGGTGCTGGTGCCGCCAGACATCCACGAGCGCAAGCGACTCCAGCAGATCTGTAAAAGAGGTACGCTCACTTGGCGTGAATCCTGCCGTTCTATCCATCCATATACGTGAGCATTTCGATTTCAATCAAAAAAAAAAGCATGTACTTGTGGTTGGTTTTTGGCCGCGCCAGATCGAGCTCAGTATGGGCCACGTTAAGGTCGCCACAGTACACGATACGCTTGCCCGACGCCTGAATCTCGGCAAGGTACGCCTTCATGCTCGCAACCCACTCGGTCTTGACCTCCAATCGCTTGAGTCCAGCACCCGCGTTTGGGACATATGCTGAGACAATGGCCAAGGTAGGGAAATGCAGTGCAATCACGCGTCCCTCAGAGTCTCGGTGATCAGGACCAAACCCGTAGTGGACGGCGGTGGGCTCGACGCGTGAAAAACACGCAGTACCCGAGTACCCCTTTTTGGTTTTGCAATGCGAATAGTAGCAATGCGGGTACGCTACCAGAGATTCGGTGCTGCTCAGGTTTGGGTCGGACGACAGCTTTGTCTCTTGCAAGAAGAGCACGTCTGGAGACTCTATGCTCACGAGCCGATCGAGGCCTGGGAGTTTTGTGTGTATTGAGAATACCATTCCGAGGAAAATCAAATGAATAACCTTTCTTGACGGCTGCGTTCCAGCCTGCGACATTCAAAGTGACCAACTTGAGATGGTCGGCAGGGACCGGCGTTGCGTCAAACTCCTCGGGGAGTGCAGAGTTATTGGGCAAGTGCGCGAATTCGGAGACGAGCGCATCGATAGGTGCTGCCGCCGTGTCGTTGTTGTTGTCGTTGGTATTGACGCCGCTGTCAAGCCGGGCCTGGGCCGCGGACCGCTTTTTCTTGGTTGCAGTCGCCATTTTTATTTATCAATTTTCGCGTGTATGACCCAACAGTGAGAAGCGTCAACTCCCAGCGCAAGGATGTCACCTAATCCGCCCAAGGACCGCGCCGATACATGTAGGTGCAAATAGGACAATATGCATTTATGAAAAAAATTGAGCACGCCGACAAAATAAAGCAAATCACTCGCACACGCGGACAACCATCACCAGCGACGGGTTGACGCAGGCGTCCGGGCTGACACCGTAAACGGCAACGTCGCCGTGCTTGGCGACCTGCTCGGGCGCCACCGTCAGCGCAACCTTCACCGACTGCTGCCCGGCGCCGACGGCAGCCGCGACGGACGCCTTGACGTGCTCGGCCAGGTTGGGCGAGTTCCACACCTCGTGGCGTTCAGCCTCGCCGTCCAGCTGCCACACGGTCGATCCCGCCGCCGCTGCCGCCGCTGCCCCCGCTGGCGGAGACGCCGTGGGAGCGTTCACCGACACGCGCAGCTTGACGTCGTGCGGGTTGTACACCTCGGACGCGCCGTACACTTGCAAGTACGCCTGGTCCAGGATGACCGAGGCGCCCTTGGGCACGGCAGGAAGCGCCAGATCGAACGCGAACGTGGCCGACGCGCGGTTCAGGTCGATGCGGCCGGACCCGGCATCCTGCGACGTGGGGACCGAGAACGTGGCCGCCTCAATGTGGTGCGCGGTGCACTTGGGTTGCGTCGTCTCGCGCTTGGCAATGGCCTGGTCCGACGGCGACGGGACCGCGTCAGCGTTCTTGGGCTTGATGTTGCTATCACCACCGGTGGTCATGGTGAACGAGTCGAGCACTTTGCCGTCGATCGTCTTGGTCTCGCACTTGGCGGTCTGCGGCGACGCGCCGTCCGGGTTGAACGTGCAGAACATGGCCCCAAACGCCTGGTCATCGGTGTCGGCTGTGACCGTCTTTGCCCACCACGGAGCATCCGACGACGCACCGCCGCCGTACAGATCGCGGCCGCCAAGCCCGACTACCGCCACCGCCGACTGGCCCGGACGCAGCGCAAGCGTGCCACCGGTGGAAATCACTGCCTGGTTCTGGAACGACGAGAGCAGGTGGGAGCGAGCATACGCGTGGCACTATTTTTCCATGCCGTGGTTAGATTCACACCCAATCAATAGAAAAAAGGTAATCGTACATGGCCAGTCATGACAAACGCGCCGTGGTCCAGGCACGCCTTGTACGCGCCCCATCCGACCTCGTCCGACTTGTCTCCGGGCTGCATGGTCGCCTGGTTCTTGTGCCAAGTGCAGATCTTCCAGTCGGCGGGATCCGCGGCGCCCAGCGCCGAGTCAATGAACGCCTCGTGGCCCGATCCGCGCGTGCCGACCCCCGACGCCACCACGGTGATGCCGCCAATTTTGCACACCGACTTAACGCCCACGTCGCCCGTGCAGTACTTTTCCATGCCCAGGCGCTTGTACCGGGCGGCGATCGCCGACGCGTAGCCGTTGGACGACGACGACCACTTGGCCAAGTCGTGGTTGCCAATGGCAATGATCGCGGGCGTGTTGGGCAGAACACTGTCCAGCTGCTTGATGAACTTGGACGGCGCGTCCTGGTAGTCGAGGTCGCCGGCAATGATCACTGCGTCGGCGCCCTCTTGCTTAATCAGGTTGTATACGGCCTTGGTGTCGGATCCCAGAGACGTGTCGGCAGTCAGCGCCAGCTTGAACTTTTTGGTGGATTTCTTGGTCACAGCGGCTTGTTCCGATTGAGCATCGCGGCGCATCAGGGCCGGGTGGTTTGGGAGCAGTGCGTCGTGGGCCTGCTTGCATGCGACGCCGAATGCGTCGACCGATGACAACAGCAAAGATGCAAGTACGAGGATGGAGAGGAGTGAGCGGCCAGCCATTTTCTATTTCGATGACGTGCGTCCTTGAGGCCAGCGCGAGATTTGGTTGCTGTGGCAGGACGGCGATCTTTATACCATTTGAGCGTTGCCGCTGCACGTTTTCGTTCTGCTCGCAGTTTTTTTTCGCGCACACACGCGTCCGGATCTGCTCCTCTGCTCAATGGCGCGCTTTGACGGGCTGTCCTCAGGGAAAGTCGAGTGCTATTTTTCCCATTTTTTTTGAGCGGGCCGCCTTCGATCTAAGCTTGACGATGCAATACAACGTGGGTTTAGAACAAAAAGTCACGCGCGTTATATTTCCGGTGTGCTCGCAGCGATCCACAGTCGCGGACCTTCGTCCCGGACTCCGAAACCAGCCGACAACATGTTTTTGCATATGAAATAATTTGGGAAATCCAGGGAATTCAGAGCATGTCAAATTTTGCTACATCGCGGATATTTCAGGTACATTTCGGGACCGGTGCTGGCCAAGAATCGATCTATCAAGAAATGTGCATTTCGAAGTGTGGAGCTTGACCAATGTCAATGCCACTTTTTTTCCCAAGCGCAACTTCCTCTCTTCCTTTGCAGCAATTTCAAATATCCTTTAAAAAATGATGGTATCCAGCGAAAAATTCTTGTGGTATTGCGATCAATTGACTCATGCATACATAAACTAGTCCTCCAACTCGAACCTAAAAAAGGCCGCGGCCTCGGTAACAGGAGCCGCACCCGCCGCTAGTGCGGCTGCCGCAGGTGCCAATGCGGGAAAGAAACCGCGTGTGGAACTGACGGCCGAGCAAAAGCAAGAGATTCGCGAAGCATTCGATCTGTTTGACACGGACGGATCGGGATCCATTGATTCTAAGGAACTGAAGGTGGCGATGCGCGCGCTCGGATTCGAGCCCAAAAAGGACGAGATCAAGAAGATGATTTCCGAAATCGACAAGAACGGGTCGGGATCCGTGGATTTTGACGAGTTCCTGGAGCTCATGGCCAGCAAGATGGTATATCATTATTTTCCTCTCGTATGAAATGCCAACTAACATCAGGGAAATATACTAGGCGGAACGCGACTCGACCGAGGAGATCCTCAAGGCCTTCAAACTCTTTGATGACGACAGCACTGGCAAAATCACCTTCAAGAACCTCAAGCGCGTTGCTCGCGAGCTGGGCGAGAACTTGACGGACGAGGAACTGCAAGAAATGATTGACGAGGCCGATCGGGATGGGGATGGCGAGATCAACGAGGAAGACTTTTTCCGCATCATGAAAAAGACCAACTTGTACTAAATAAACATATCGAACTTGAACGATAATATTGTGTATATTTTTGTATGCAAGAAAGAGCGAGAAGATACAGTGTGTGGAGGAGCTGTCCTGCAGCCAAAAGAAGGAAAGAAAAAAAAAAGTTTTTTACCTCCGTGCCGCCTTCTGAACCAGGGGAACCAAGCCCGATGTTGGGCACGACACCTGCATGAATGGGTGGTCGAGCAGCTCGGCCGACGACGCACGTTGCGCAACCTCGACGTTGAGGCACACTGCCAAAAAGTCCTTGAACACCAGCGACAGACGGTCGGGCTTCTTGAGCGCGGGCGTGCCATTGGTGGCAATCAGGTACAGCGCGCGCAGCGGCTCCTCGTCCAGGTACGGCGGCTCGCCCTCGACCATCTCAATGGCCATGATCCCGAGCGACCACACGTCAATCTTGAACGAGTACTCCTTTTGCTTGACCACCTCGGGCGCCATCCAGTACGGGGTACCGACCATGGTCGCGCGCTTGCTGCGGTCGTCGTTCATCTTGGCACAGAACCCGAAATCGGTAATCACGACGCGGCCGCGGGGGTCCATGAGCACATTGTCCGACTTGATGTCGCGGTGGATAATGTTCTTGGAGTGCAGGTGGTGCAGGCCCTTGAGCGTCTCGAACGTGATGGACGCGATTTGGGGCTCCGACATGCCCGGGTTGTTGTCGATGATCTCGTTAAGCGGCCCACCCTCCATGAGTTCCATGATCACCCACAGCTCCTTGTTGACCAGGTACGCGGCGATAAAGTTGACCACGTTCGGGTGCTGCGACTCGCGCATCACGATAATCTCGTTGATGATCGACTCGGGCCGCGGCTGCGTGGCCAAGTCCATCTGCTTGATGGCCACCTGCTGCGCGGTCACCGCGTGGCGGGCAGAGTATACGGACCCGGACGCGCCCTGGCCAATCTTCTTTTGCTTGATGTAAATCGACGGGTCGTCTTGCGACACCACCTGGCGCAACTTTTCCATCACCTGCGCCGTCGTCAACCGCACGGGCTTGACGCGGGTCGAGCCACCGTTACCGCCAGCGGGCTTCTTGGCCACGGGCGCGGCAATCGGGGGCTTTTCGGATGCCGGAATTGGCGGCATGGGCGGCGGCTTGGGCAGCGAGCCAGCGGGCGCCGGCGGCGGCGGGCGGTGGTGCATCAGGTTGGGCTGCGATTTGGACAGCGGCAAGGGAGCCGGACCCGGCGGCGGCGGCACAGGCGGGGCCACGCGGCCCATACCGGCCACGTCGCGGGCGGGTGCCGGCGTTGGGCTGCTGCCGGTGGCAGGGTGACGCATGCCCGTGGGCGACGGCGGCGGGCGAATCCCAGCCGCCGCGTCCCGTGCGGCGTCGCGCGCCTCGCGGGCCGGGTTGGGGATGAGTGCCGGCGCCGACGGCTTGCGCATCGTCTCTGGCGGGCGGGGCACAATCGGCGGGCGGTTGGGCGGGGGCAGGCGGTCGCCTGACGACGACGAGGGGGACGACGACGCCAGGTCGCGCTCGGGGAACCGTGCCAACGACGTGCCGGCCGAGCTGCCCACCGACGACGAGCCATCGTCGCGACCACCACGCATCCACGTGTCGCGCGGGTCGCGTGGCGGCGGCACCTGGCGGCCGTTGGGCGCGGACGGGCCGACGCCGGGCGCAAGAGGGCGCTGTAGGCGGGGCGAAGACTGGAGAGAGGGGGGGGCTGAACGCTCATATGCAGAATCAGCGAGCGAATAGTCCGAATCGGAGCGAGCGAGACCAGAGGGCGAACCAGAGTGAGCATGGTAGCCCGGCACGGGAGGGATGCCCGGCGGCATCATTGGGGGAGCGCCGCCAAATTCCGAGCGCTTGACGCCCGTGTAGAATTCGAGCACGTCCAGCACGGCCTGCGGGTTCTTGGCCATTTCTTCGGGCGAGATGGCCGAGTTGCTGAGGAGCACTTTCCATTGTTGTGGGAGGCCCTATTGTGTGTAAATTTTTTTTTTTTCTTTTTCAGGTACGTGGTTCAAGAAGAAAAAAATGATGGGATAAAATGAATAAGACGGACCGTAAAAGCGCCGGAAATGGGGTCAAAGCCAACGTGCATCGTGTGCTGGAAGTTGGTGGGGCCAGAGACGCCTGACGACGGGGAGCGCGCGTAAATGTCGTCCATCCACGAGTACACCTCCTCGTCCGACTTGCACGACAGGAGCAGGTTCTTTTCCTTTGTTTGGATTTCAAAGCAGTACGGCTTGACGTCGACGCGCGACACGCCCGTCACGGACGTGAGGAACACGAGCGTGTTGGCCTGGCCCGAGGTCTATGTTGTTATTTGGGGTGAGTAACGTGGGCGCGTGCTCGTGCATTGTGCGGTGGCGCTTCGAAAATGTGGGTCTCCATTTCAAGACAAGCAAGTGCGACGCGAACGCGCACACACACACACGCAAACAATTTAATAATGAACGCACCTCAGACTTGTAAAAGGCCAGCGTCTGCTCGCGCAACACCACCCAGCGCTTGCTCCACATGAAGCTCATGAGGCCATCCTCTTTGACGGCCAGGTAACCGGACTTGAGAATAGTCGAGCCCATTGATGTTGTTGTTGTTGTATTTGTGTTAATGCTTGGAGTGCTTGCTGCTTGTTCTTGTATTGAATGGTCGAGCGCGAGATGCACGCAATGAATTGACAAAAAAGTGGGTGGGCGGGTTTAAAGGTTCGCCTGCACGCGTGTGCGTCTGCAAGGGTGCAGAACTGTAACTAAAAAAGTGTAAATAAGAAAGCGAAAAACAGGGGAGAGCACGAATTGTAAAGAGAGGAGCGATATGCGACGAAGAAGTCGACTTTCATTTTCTTTTTTTTTGTTTGGCGTTGACGAAAAACCAAGCCACTTGCGATCACGGCGACCGAAAAGTCGTGCTCGCTCCTGGGCCGACCAGGCCAATGGAACCAGGGCAGAGTAAAGAATCCTCAGGTATTCACCTTTATTATCAACCTCTCTGGGGTTTGGCGGGTCATGTGAACACTGGATGCGACCGGCCACCACCATTTCGCCACGCGATCGATCCGTGCTACAGCGCGCATTGGAGCAACAGCGACAAAAATTGCGAGAACGGCAGCAGCGGTGGGCCACCGAGTACACGGCCCGATTTGGCGACCCGAATGCTTCTTCCTCTTTAGATCCAGCATTCCCAGTATTGCCCATCACCACCATGTCCACGACATCAACACCGCCACCAGCAACTCGCCGCGCCACGAATGCGTCAAGTGCCCCTGCCGCGTCAAAGTCCACTGCCTCGGCCGACCACAAAGCGTACCCACGCAACCACGTCTTTTTCCAGTATGGCGCCGGAACCCAGGATCACAAATCATTCAATGCCACTGTGGATCCGCGCGAAGTATGATACCGTCCTCCTTTACATGGTTTTACGCAAACGAGCATAGAATCTCAGCCAATTGAAATAATAGATGCAGCAGGAGACGCGCATCCACCTGCAAACCGGCCCGCGCGTGCGCGCCGAGTCCTCGCGAGCACGCAAGATCGTGCAACCGCATCCTCATCCGCCGCCGCGAGCAACTGTCTCTCCAGTACCGGCGGCTCATTCCTCGCCTGCAAGGAGGGCCCAAGGCCGCGGAGAGCAAGCAGCTGAAAGCAGCACTCGCGATGCAAACAAACCGCCGTATTATCCACGCGATACGATGGATTACCGTGAATGGTATCCGGCATACGCGAGCGGCAGCGCACATGATGGAAACGAATACGGCGACATTGCAGTGGAAATGCAGTGTCGACTTGAGCGGGAAGATCGGCGCGCGCAAGTACGCGATCAACTGCGCGAACGTGAGCGACTAGCAGCTATCGCAGCAGCAACAACTGCCGCACAGCCACGGGCAGAACAAAAGGAGCGGCCTCATGTAGTGCGGATGCGGGACTCGGCTGCGCAGACCCCTGACGACTTGATGGACCTCGATGTGCGCCCTCATCAGCGGTACCGTTCATGGCCGGATCGTGAATACGAGCGACAGCAACAACAGCGAGAACCGGTGCATGATCCAGTCCCGAGGAGACCCGCCTGGGAAGAATCGCGGCACGTGCGGTTGCCCATGCCTTCCGTGTTCCCTTCAAGCGCCAACTACAGCCGCCGCCGGCACCACACTGGCAGCGAGTCTGGCTGGGTGGGCGACACGGCGTACTCTGTGTACCCCGCCGAGACGCGCTCCGCGTCGCCCACGCACCCGTACCGCGCACCCCACGTGGTACGGGTCGACCCGCACACGAAATTCCACCCTGATCCCACCGCCGATCACATTTGGGCGATTTTGGCCTCAACGGACTCGAGTGATGGCCGCCACAGCCCGGATAGTCGCGAAGCATGGGTGCCGGTGGACCGGCTGATTCCAGCAGAGCCGCGCCGAGAGGACGACCGGAGCGTGAATGGATCGTGGGGCTGGAGTGCACCGCAAAGTGCCAGCGGGCGCAAGTCGCGGTAATTCTCATGTGTGGTATGGTCCTTGGACCTCGGAATGATTTTGGAAAAAAAAAAAGCTGCGGGGTCGGTCCCCGAGACAAATATATTTGTGGATCGGGCATTTTCAAATCGGAAGCAGCGACCGGCCGCCACCTACCACCATACCCGTCATTGCCTGTTGACAAATCATGCATCAGTGATCGTGATCCAACAAATATCAAATGTAATGAAAACAAACCCGCAAGCCCTGGATCCCACCAGGAAGGAACGAGACGTAGTAGTACACGAGAGCGACCGTATGGAAAAAGATGAACACGATCGTCAAGAGGTAGCTATGGATCTGTTGGTATGCATAAGGTTGAATCAAGCGACTTTCATAGAGAAAATGGATGCGCACAATGACACTGGCCCAGAGCCCGCCAATCAGGCTCACCATGTACCCAAGGGTGAACGGCCAGCGCTCCTTGGAAAATACGGACGCCATGTGCGTTGGCCAGCCCCTGTTACAAAGCAACATCAATATGATCCAGAACAGTCCAGAGTACAACAAGTAAATACCGCAGGAAACCAATCGACGAAAACAACAAGAGAGATCCAATGCACGACAAAAAGGCAAACTTTTGCGGCGCCAGCACGATCATGGGCAGCATGAAGAACGACTATATCGTAGGGGGGTAATGCGATGAGTTCCGCGACTCCAATTCAAAAGAGTTGACTTTGCCCTTACAATCACGAAAAAGACAATCCCGCCGGCGGTGCAGGACGCGAATGCCACGAAGCGCTTTGATACAAGTGAGGGTGAGTTTTCGGCTGGATCCATTTACTCCTCGCATAAAAAAAAATACCTGGTAAGTCGACAATTGTGGACAGCAGATGCAAATGGCGCTCCAGCATCCCTCGTTGGAAATGCTGTTATTTGCGGGAGATGTTCCACCTGCACGGTTATTCGTGTTACTACCGCCAACCAGGCCCGACAATAGCCCGCGTCGCTCTTCGACTTGAGGCGGTGGTGTGGGATCGCCGCGGAGCTGGCTGAGCCACCGCTGCGGGTTGATGGACCCGCCATTTGCAGCCGATCCTGGCTGGTTGGCGACGGGCGCAGCAGTGCGCGAGGACTTGAATGCGCTGAAGGAGGATTTGAAGGCAGATTCGGCCATGTTTTTTTGGTGTATACGTGGCGCCTAGAAAGAGTATGTATTTTTTTTTTTCAACGACAACACGAAGAAAAGGGCAGAGGTGGGGAAACAAGACGATGGACAAGTCCGGCGACGACGGCAAAAGAAACAAAAAAATCAACAATATTTTACTTTCTTTTCCAGTCTTTAAATGGCCAGCTCATCACGGGTCTCCACGCCAAGCTGCTCGCGGAGGGGCTTGGTGGCCTCGAGGTACTGCTTGTACTGCGACTCGGACGGGCACTTTTGCTTGAGGCCCTCAAACACGCGCACCGCGGTCGGGTAGTCGTTCACGCGGCGGCACGCCTGCAGGGCAGCCTCCACCACCTGCTGCGACGGCACCAGGTCGTACGAGAAGCAGTTGTTGAGGCCGCGCTGCACCTCAAACAGGTCCGAGGCCTCCTCAAAGAAGTTGACGTACTTCTTGGTGAAGTCGTCGAACGAAAGGTCCTCGTCCGAGTGGGCCGAGTAAGCGCGGGCTGTTCAATTTTTATATATTTATAAATTATTTTTTGTGTTATTTTTTGATATAATACAGACCAACGACGGCCATGGACGGGCGAGCAGCTGCGAGCGACGCCAGCTTGGTGGTGCGAAGGGCGGTCCGGGTGAGGGCGAACATGATGATGAAAAAGTGCGCTGTATCGTCGTCTGCTCGATTTTTTCAGGCAAAAAGAGCGATTTAACGGCAGATTGATGCGAAAACCAAAACCAAAACCTTACACCAAGTATACTGTCACGTGAAGTAGGTTTTCAAAATGTATTTTATTACGTCGCCTCCGTAAAGAAAGAAAGATCAGTCGTCCTGGAACTCCCCTGCCTCGGCCATCTGCCGCTCGGCCTCCTTGCGGGCCCACGTTTGCACGCTGTGTAATGTGGGATTGTAAGCTTAAAGTGTAAAGATACCAATAAATGAAAAAAAACGCACTTGGTATCGGGCTTAAAGTAGAGACCCACGGCAGTGAGAGCAAAACCGCCGCCGACCGACCAGTAGTAAATCTCCTCCCACCAGTCCTTGGTGCGCTTTTGGCCTTTGGGAAGGGGCTATATGGTAGACCATTTCATTCGTTTAGTTATCTATCGTGTGTCAGAGTACCAGGAACTGCTTCCCGAGCATAGTCGGTAACTGAAAAGAATATAAGGACCTTCTCGCCAAACAGGTAACCAGTGGGCTCGTAGAATTCCCCTCCTGCGGCGCGGGCAAGAGCAGCGGTCGGGCGTGCGCGCGTCGACAATCCTGCGGTGCGGACGAGGGCGGTGCGGAGTGACATTATATTTTTATGCGATGAATTATGTCCGAAAGTGAATATTCAAGAAAAACGACTTCTATATTATATGACTTTTTGTAATTTCAAATAGCTTGCGACATGGTTGGTGCGTCACGCAATAGGACCGATCGCAACGACTTGGTGGTAGTGCTGATAGTGGATGCCGCCGGGGCAAGCTTGTTCTCGAGCATGGTCGACTTGGCAAACATGGAATCAACGACTGCTGGTTCGACGATTTGGTCCTCCGAGGCAGTGTCATCTTGGTGGTGGTGTGGTTCAATATCCGCGAACACGGTTGCCACAGTGTAGTTGGTCTTGGGGGAAACATGCACGTCCGAGAATGGGGACGGCGGCAGCGGCAGAGACAGGCGCTGCATCAGCTCAATGTGGGCGGCATCGCCAAATGCAATCGAAATGGCTCCACGACGCGACTGCAGGCGGGACATGGGCAGGACGATCGGGGCAGTGGGGATGGTGATGAAAGCAGCCATTGTATTTGGTGTATTGTATCTGTATTTGGTTTTGTATGAGGGTGGATGGGTAACTAAGAGCATATGGGGGGGAAGTGCGGGAGCGAGGCCTATTTGTACCGACTGCCACGGTGGACGCACGAGCTAATTCGATGCAGAGTTCATTTCGCACGTCACGGAAGGTTTTACTCGTGTGCGCTGACCACGTCATCGGAAACGTGCCGATCAAAGCAAAAAAATTGTCATGCAATTCTGTTTCGATTAACGTTATTGACTTTTTCGTGAAAAATGAAACAAAGTAAAGAGCCAGCGCCAAAGTTTGCCCACTTCCCACAAATCCGTACAATCAGGTTGATTCTGCTGTCAGGTCCGCGCC
>MU624744.1:9873-26698 GCA_025349905.2 Blastocladiella britannica
CCCTGGGCCAGCTGACCAAACTCACAAATCTGTGCGTATTTAAGTGTGGTATTTCAAAGCTTTGTACAAGACTAACACATGTCCTAATTTGATAGAGCCCTGGGCCGCAACCGATTGGATGGCAAGATCCCTGAGAGTTTAGGCTCTTTGCAAAGCCTCAATACTCTGTATGGTGGACAACTATCGTAGCATTCATATCTTGTTGACTAATCACGATGTTTTCAATCTAGCTCACTGGAAAACAACCAATTCACTGGCGCCATTCCCGCCTTGGCTGCCAGGTATGTTTCTTTTCTTCCAAATGTCAACAATGATGCCCATGCTCAAACTAACAGTGGATGACATTCGTAGTTTTATCTGTATGCTTCTTCCGCAGAAAGCTTCATCAAGTTTGTGCTATGCCGGAGACACTCGCATTGGGGCATGCTACAACCAAATTACCCTCAACGGGATCAAGGACTGTTCGCCTGCGGCATCCAGCTCCATGGTCCCAATCTTTGCCGGGGTGGCAGCATTGGTTGTGACAATTGCTGTGGCGATTGGTGTTCTGATGTATCGCCTCCGCCAGTCCAAGGCGGCTGCAGCTACTTCCGCAGCTCCCGAAAAGCCTGGCCCAGTCTTGCCATCAACCTCCATTACCGTCGACATGGGCATTGCTGGCAACCGCGGCATGGCAGCCGCTGCTGGAGCAGGCAGTGATACGACCGCCACTGAGATGCCTGCGCGCGCTCCCAAGTGATCGTGGTACCCTCCCACTTCACGCGCTCATTTTTTCTTTGTCTTTCATTCCTCTTTTTCTCGTCATATATCCTTTTGTGTCTCCAAATCCTCTGTCGTTTTCAACATGCAGTCGTTGTACTTTGGGACCCAATTGACTCGGCCCCACCCAAATCAAAAAATATACTAACAGCGCTACGAGCAGTGGGGCTGACGGAAGGACGACGGATCTCTTTTGCTCCAGGTTTATTCTTGATCGCCGTCGCCGTCGTCGTCTTGATTGGAGTTCAATGGCCGCCGTCGCGTGAAGCCAATCGTTGGCTGACCTCCAACTTCATCACCACACGATCTTTCCTCTCTTATTGTTTCCAGAATGACCACCACAAATATACAATACATTATTTAAGTTACACTCTGGCCTTTCCCTCACCCCTCACCCCCACCACCAATCACCAACTCGCTCAAGTCCACCATCAGCCCACCGGACTCGAGAAACTTGGCGATCCGCGGCGCGTCTTTAGCCACCACGTTCTCCGGAGTCAAGTACAGCATGGTCGTCAACGTGCGTCCCTCGATCCTTACTCGCCGGAGTGCCACGCTCACGAACGCCGCCACTGCGGCCACCACCAGCGCCACCTGCATCCACGCCGACATGGCAGCCACTTTTGCCAGGATCATGCTCACTTGCGCGACGCTGACGGCAAGCACTCGGTCCAGTATGTCGGCGCACAGCGCGTGCATCATCTGGTACTGCGTGTACGTTTCCGCGGATTTGGCGGTGGTGGTGGTGGATAGGTCGTCCAAGGCCATGGTGTTGACCAGCAGCGTTGCCTCGCTGATGAACTGGTCGATTTCGGTGTTGGCAGACTCGCCTGCAATCTATAGAAATGCCTTCAAACATGCTTGCAGTGCTCATGCTCGCGGCCCTCGCCTGCTTGGCAGCCGCCAGCCCCGTTTCCCCGACTGTTGATGCTGCCAAAAACAGCACCGGCCTCGTCAAGATCTCATGGGCCCGTCGTGCCCGGACAATCGCCCGGCTGCGTATATAAAGATCCCTCGGCGCGACGTGCCGTACCACTTTGATGTCCGCGCCCCGATCTGGACTGCGGGTGACTGCGTGCGCGAAGGCGGCGATAAAGGCCGGGTTCCATGCCGCCGTGTACCGCAGTGACAATGGCTATTGCCACTACAAGTATGTATTACTTTTTTCATTGTGTATGATTTAATATATGGAGCTTATTTCTACACGGACGCCAAACAGGAATATCCCACAAAATAAGAATCGCTATATGGAATTTTGGGAAGCGAATGAAATAACCACGATCTTCGGCTATGATATTCCTGGTACGTTCTTTTTGTTTTGTTATTTTTCGGCCTCCTTGATGAAATCCAGACGACTTGGTTGGCTCATCGTTGTCGCGCGTGCTTCAGGTTACGACACGTTCCAGGGTGATGGATCTATAGACTTGGTTATTTTCGACCCCACTGCACCCACCTCGGGTTGGATCAAGTACTATGATCGTTGTGACGTGTGCACGATGATGGTGTGGGCGTGTTGACCCTCTTTTTGCTGCTGGAATATATTCCCAAGCTCAATGTAATCATATTTCCAACTATACTAAAATGAGCGCTGCTCGCGGTGCGTGAGTCGTTGGTTCGTGTCGTGCGTGGTAGAAACGTGGTCATACGTGGCGAATGTACTGGCGCTGTGATCGACCGCATTGATATCGTGCAGCTCGTTCTTCAGGCACTGGTGGTACCCGCCCGCGTACTGGTCGAGTGGGCCGGGACCGTGATACCGGCCGTTTATCGTAACCCGTGCCAGCCCTCTTGTACTTGCCGACCGCCCACGATTTGTGCATTGTCTCGTGGTGGTGCAGCGTGTATGATGACCCTCCATCGCGCATCGAGTGCGTTGACATGTGGTGGGTGCGAGCTCATCGGGGTGCTCCATGTGGTGGGGCTGATCGTGCTGACCTGGCACATGCTCGGGGTCCGACCCGTCGTGCATCTGGTGACTTGACGTGCGTGGTGCGGCGGCGCGCGGTCGGGCTGCATGACGTGTGCGCCCAATCCACCGTCGTGAATCAAGTGGCCGGACATGTGGTGACCCTGCTCGTGGTGATATGCCTCGTGGTGGTGCTGGTGCGAGCCTAATTTGCCGTCGCCCATGGTGTGGGTGCCGGCCGGGTGGTTCTGACCGCCAGCATTAGCGGCGTAGCTACGGCCGTCAGGACCGGTGATGGTGGAAGAGTTGTCGAGTTGTCGACGGCGAAAAACGGGATCAAGGATCGAGATGGTGTTGAAGACAGCGATGGACATGGTTGTGTAGGTGGAGGTGTGTGTGAGTGTGTGTGCGAAGATGTGGTGGTGGTTGGATCAGTGTGGAGTGTAGAGGGTCACGATCCATGTGTGCTATTTGTACCCGTCGCTCAAATGAAGCGGTATATATGCATGACAATTCTGGTAGAGGGCGTTCGAGGGTATTTCCAAAGAACAGTAATGAGAAAAGGAGGCAAGCGCAGTGCATGAACCGTCCCGGCCTCCCCGCACTTCCTCGATCGGACATACTTTGCGTGCAGAGTAAAGTCCCAGCAAGAGCAAAAGTACCACCGCTCTGGATCTGACGTGCATGAGCGCCGTCCAAACTTTGAGAGTCAAAATCATGAGCGCTGGCCAAGAGCAAGATCCATTCATATGATCGCGGGTTAAACCAACAAGGCGCGCGTCGCAAATCCGAGAAATAGCATTTGGCACCAGCGTAAGCGGTATGATATGCGAGATCGGCGGCCGTGGTGCGCACTGGGTATTAAATCTGCTTGATCTGTTGTCCAAAAGCACCAATAAACCGATCCACTGAAGGAAGAGAAGCCGCGGCCCCGTATATATGGCGACGGTGACAAACTCCTGGCGGAGTGTCATTGCGCGGATCCATACGAGCTTCAAGTATTCTTTGCATTTAGAAATTTGTGGGAAATCAAACTTCTTTTTTTCCCCAAACCTCTGAATTATTACATATATTGCTGCCATACATGGCCAATCTTGAATGAAAGAAAAAAAGCGCTCGATTGGAAAGAGCGCGAACATCAGCCTTCTGTCTGCAGGCAACTGGCTGGCTACAAACGTCTGCGCCACTCTTTCCTTGGAGACCCTAAATCGGCTATCATGCTCGGTAGTGATTTGGATGAGGCGCTCTATTTAGGTGGCGGTGATGACTTTTCGGGTTACTCGGACGACGACAACGAGGTTTGGGGCTATGCAGACGATATCATTAGTTGGAGCGACTTTGCAGCATGAATATACTTTTATTTTTTTCACTGGATCGACGGGAGCTGTGCCCTTTGTAAAAACGCATATGAACTCAAATAAAAGCGAAGAAAATAACGCGGAAAGCTCGTTAACAGCTCGACCCTGAAGCGCTTCGCATACCGCGAGAGAAAAATGCATTATACAGTTTGTTTATTTGTACGAGACTAAGCACGCCCAATATGGATCACCCACACACATAACCCATACTTACTTACAGGATAGCCGCCGCAAATGCTGCAATCGGCGCAATCGCCGCCGCCGCCGCGCCGGCAGCGCTCCACTGGTTGCTGGACGCGGCCGACGACGACGCCAGCGACGCGCCCTTGACGGTCCCGCCAGTCTCCTTGTTGTCGTTGTTGGTGTACCCACCGTTACTGCCAGTGTTGTCCGTGTTGGTCGTGACGTTGGTCGGCGGCGTCTTGATCTGCGTGACATCGCCAGCGCCGATCGGGTTGTTGGTGGTGGTGTTGGTCAGCGTGGCGTTGACGTGGTCCACGAGTGACGCCAGTTTACCCGTGGGGCCATCGAACCGCGACGCGAAAAGCGGCGGGTCGGTCGCGTTGCGGTACGCGGGGACGCCCAGGCACGTCGACACCGTCACCAGCGTGTACCCAGCGTCCTGCAACGTCTTAACGATCTGCGGAATCGCCGTCGACGACAGCGCGTACACGTCGTGCTGCAGGACAATGATGCCCGACCCGAGCGCCGCGGGCAGCTCGGTGTTAAAGTTGGTCATGATCATGGCCGTGGTCCCGCCGGCGAGCTCGGCGACCTGCCAGTCGTTGGTGTCCACATTGATGGACAGCGGGACGTAGCCCAACGTGTCAAGCACCGCAATCGACTTGTCGGTGTACTCGAGGAACGGCAGGCGCAGGAACCGCGGGCGAAGACCGATCGCGTACTGCACGGCCAGGTCGGTGAAGACCGCCTCGGCACGAACCTCAATTGGCGTCATTTCCTTCGAGTTGGTCACGGGGGGGTCCATGCGGCCGGTGCTGCCGAGGGAACGGTGCGTGTACGTGTGCAGACCGATTTCGTGGCCATCTAATTTTTTTTTTCAAACATAAGAATGCTGTGCTGGAGGACTTGTAAAAAAATATAAACGTACTGTCAGCCGCTCCCTTCATGACACTGTACAGATCAGGGTTTTGCATGACTACTTCACCGACCACGAAGAAGGTTCCCTTGACCTTGAGCGCATCGAGGGCCTTGAGCATTCCCGCGGTAGCCTAATGTTTTTTTTTTTCAAGTGTGTTTAGATGATCTCGAAGTGGATCCAAACAAGAACACGAAATGAAGAAATGGTACCGGTCCAGGTCCATCGTCAAAAGTCAGCGCCGCGTGCTTGGGGTTAACACACCGCACCACGGGCGCCGTGAGCCCACAGACGCCGCAATCCGACGGGCACGTCAAGCAGTGCTCGCCCGCCACCACATTGCAAATGCCGTCACCGCAGGTAGCAGCAGCGGTACCGTAGATCTTGGCTTCCTGGGCCAGAGTATCGGCGACCAGAGCGGCCGGGGGATCCGTGCATCCGCCGCGAAGACACCAGGCAGACTTGTCGGGGAACGCGGCCTGCGTGTGAGTCGACAGGAGCGCAATCAGAGCGAGAATGGAGAGGAGGGACAAGTGCATTGTGTTGAGTATTGTTGAGTTTTGGGATCTTCTATTTCTTGAATGTTTTTTGAGTTGGTTGAGCTTGCAAAAGTTCAATGAAAGTGAAATTGGAATGGAGGTGGGCGGGGGTGCGAGCGAGGTATTTGAGGCTCGCTAGCGTTGATGTACATAACTCTAATAATGAATTAGCAAGGGATAGGGGACTAGTGTTGTATGGTAATTATTGGCCACGTGGTCTGATACTTGAAATAATATAAGTGTACAAGGATCTAGTAGTGGTACTCGCATTCGCCGACGCGCCAGGGCAGCGTGGATCCAATCCGGCAGTGAGAGTCCCCTTTCCAACCACATACTCAACAAAATCAGAGGATTTTGGTCCAAGTCCAGCTTGAATCCTATCTAATTTCTTGCTCACTCACTTCCAGCTCATGAACGTCGAGCACGCGAGAACGACGGTCCAGAATCGTACTTGCACTGAGCATTAACAATGCACTTCCAAGTCCATTAAGATCAAGGCGGTCTCGGCCGCCTATGGTCTACTCCGACGTATCCCTCACAAAATTGCAACATCTTGCTCTGGCGCTGCTACGTCCGCCCTCTTTCGCTACCATTTGAGTAAAAAAACCAGTGAATCCGATGTTTCACCTTCTCGACCTGCCCGTACCCGTGCTCCGAACGCTACACTGGCACTTGGACGTGCCCTCTGTCCTCGCGCTCCGGCAAACATCGAAAGTGCCCGCCCACTCCGACTTGGTGGTCGAAGACCCGTGGCTCACGACCATCATGGTCTTAATTTCGCTGAATGAACCGGCATTTCTGAAATTGGTGCCACCGTACGCCAAAGTGCAACAAGAGTCCATTTCTGACCTGTCGCTGTTTTGCCGGCTAGTGCGAGTGCTGGTGCGCATGGACGCGCAACGGCCGCAGTGGAGCATTTTGCGGAGGTGGACAATGGGCCGGCCAACCATGTCCGTAGACCAACTGGGCGACATGGTCACTGATGCATCGATGCACAGCGCGGCGTACTCGCTGGACGTGCTGTTGGCCTAGAAGACGCGGAACGGCAAGTCATTGCAGTCGCTTCGGGACTGGCGGATGTTGCCGGGCGGATTACCGCGCGTGCTTGTCCACCAACGCATCACGGACCGGCCTGACCACTCTCACTGGGTGTGATCGCGCGTATTGCCGTTCTTGGCCGCGCGCGTAGACCCGTTCTGGATCCTGCAGAACATGGCCAACGACGCGGCCGGGTACTTGATGGTCCTTGCGCGCGCGTTCCGCCAGATTAGCGCTGACGGCGCCATGCGCGCCAACGCCATCGACGGGACATTGGCCGACCATTTGGCCACCGAGCCGCCGGAGAGCTTGACGGCCCTGATTGCCGTGGCAGTGCGGGCCAACACTGAGATGTTTGGCGAGATTTTCAGGACGCTAGCGCTGACCAAGTCGCCCGTGACGGTCTTTGCGTCCCTGGTGACGGCCATGGTATTGGCGCACCACCACGACACGGTGTGGCGCCCGCAGCACCCGATGGCGAATACTACGGCGTTTCGGGCCGATGCCGAGATGTCGCAGTACGGCGACAACTATTGGAAATTGGTGACGCAGCTCATTCGCGCCACCGACTCGTGAACCGCGGGCGTACTGAGCATCGGGTTCAAGGACGTGCCGCCCATTTCGTTGCGGCATGCGTTGATTTCGTTTGTGCCGGCGATCGCACACTCGTCGTCGGTCCCGACCTTATCCTTTATCTTTTCCGTCCTGTCCATCGACCCGTCCGAGTTCTCGACTTTCTTACAGCACGAGGCGCACAACGTGTTGTCCACTGGCGACGGTCCGCTCACCGGCCCATTGGCGGACATGCTGGCCGACCCGACCGCGACCCACTCGAGATCGTTCATCAGGGAAAACAGGGTGTACCTGAGCTCGGGTCAGTGGCCGCGGCCATGTCCGATTGCCAGGCGTGTCGCAAGGCGATTGAAGTGCACGGGATGACGGCCGAGGCAGCCGCGGAGCGAGAGTGGGGGGGTGGTCAATGTGCCCAAGCTGATTGCGTTCATGCAGTCTCTTTGACTACTGATCTGTCTCTGTGGGATGATCTGGGGGTACACGGGTAAAATGTAAAAACTGATCGTCACCACAAGCCTGTTTCGACTGTGCCGCCGCTGCAACATTTTTACAAAAAAAAAAATTTCACACGCGTACCTCGGCCCGTCCCTGCGTCAGGCCTGCAGGCCATGCCTCTCTTCTGTATTTGAATCAAAGGCAATAAAAATTCATTATGTCGACTACGCCCGTCCTCACGGGCAAGCCTGGGACGCCTGCGACGCCGTCGCCGGTACCGATGCACGAGCTATTGGCACCGCCTCCACCACCTCACAAGGATGCCGAAGTAAATGACGCGCCCGAACCAACCGTACCTAGTCGTCCACCCGCCGCATACCCTTCCGCCAGCCTTCTGTCGCGGTCCGTGTACTCGTGGGTGTCCCCGCTGATTGCTCGGCGCGACGCCATCTCCGAGTCGAACTTGAACGAGCTGGATGACTGGGACCGGTCCGATTTTTTACTGGATGCGCTTGGCCGCGAATGGACGCGCGAAAAACACCACCCCAAACCGCCTCGGCTGTGGGTGGCGTTACTGCGCACCTTCAAGTCTCAGATCATGTGGTCGGCGGCGTGGTGGGGCGTCGAGATTATCGCCAAGATCTGCGAGGCGGTGTTCTTGGGCGAAATGATCCGCGAGTTCCAGAGTGGAGGAGGACATGTGGGGAGCGCGGGGTGGGCGTGGGCCGCGGGCTTAACGGTGGCCACAACGGTCCATGGGATGATGCATCACGCGTCGTTCTTTATTGGCATGCGGCTCGGGCAGCAGTTGCGCACGTCCAGTGCGTCTTCTTCTCCGCTTGCTTCAATACGAATACTGATAAATGTTAAAAGTGGGAGCCTTGCTGTACCAGAAATCCATCCACTTGGCCGCGGGTTCCGCGTCAGCCGGAATCGTCGTCAACCTTGTCTCCAACGACTTGTCCCCCTTCGAACCGTTTGCGCTGTTCGGCCACTCGCTGTGGATCGGCGTGCTCGAGATCCCCGTCTGCAGCTACTTGCTGTACCGCAACTTATCGTGGCCGTCGTTGCTTGGGTTGGCGGTAATTTTCCTGGTGATCCCGATGCAGGGGTGGTTCGGGCGCAAGTTCCATACGTTCCGCAAACGCATGGTCAAGTCGCGCGATTCCCGGATCCGGCTCATGAGCGACTTGATTACGGGCATTCAGTTGATCAAGCTGCAGGGGTGGCGGGCACCGTTTATTGACGAGGTCGAGCGCGTCCGTGGCCAAGAAATGAAGGACTTGAAAAAGTACGTTTACCTTTTGGGGGGTGCTGTCGTATATGAATCGATATTTAACGAAAAAAATGTAAACTTAGTGGAAACATGTTCGAGGCCGGAAACGAAGCCCTGTTCTTCATGTTCCCGCTGCTCGTCTCTCTGGTGACGTACGGCACCTCCGTGGCCGCAGGTATCCCGCTATCCGCACCCGCCGTGTTCTCGTCGATCGCGCTGTTCAACGTCATGCGCCAGACGCTGACCACGTACGTCCCCAAATCCGTCAAGTCGCTGACCGAGGTGATTGTGTCGCTGCGCCGGATCCAGGCATACTTGATGCAGCCCGAGACCGAGTCGCGCGCTGGTGGAACCGATGATGGCACGCAAGCGCAGTCGCTGGACGACGTGGACTCCACTCAACCGGCGATCCGACTGACCAACGCGAGCTTTGCTTGGGACGGGTTTGCGATACGTGACGTGTCGGTTGAGATTAAGCAGGCGTCACTAACGGCGGTGATTGGGCCCGTGGGAGCGGGCAAGTCGTCGCTGGTGCTGGCATTGCTGGGCGAAATGCCACCCTCGTCATCATCCCCAGAACAGCAACTGTACGTCGACCCCAAACACCGCATCATGGCCTACGCGCCCCAAACCCCCTGGGTCCTGGCGGGAACCATCCTCGACAACATCCTTTTCTCGCACGCCCTCGACCCCGAATGGCTGCGCACGGTCCTCGCTATCTGCTCGCTGGAACCCGACCTGGACCAGTGGCCGCACGGCTTAGCCACAGTCGTCGGGGACCGCGGGGTCGCGTTATCGGGCGGCCAAAAGGCGCGGCTGGCTCTGGCCCGCGCCGTGTACGCCCGGGCCCCCGTGCTGCTTTTGGACGATCCGCTGAGCGCCGTGGATACGAGGGTCGCAAGGCGCATCTTTGACGCGGTGCGGACCGCTCCCGAGCTCGCGCATACGACAAGGATCCTGGTCACGCACCAGCTGCAGTTTGTGGCCGAGTGCGACTTGGTGGTGGTCATGGAGCGCGGAGCGACGGTGGCCGTGGGCACCTGGGACGATGTGCGAGCGCAGCATGACCGGCGGGTGGCGGTGGTCGGGGTCGAGGAGGCGAGGGGCGACTGGATGGCGATTCTGGCCGAGTACGACCAGCAGCCAGACGCCGCCGCGGCCGATCTGTCCGATGTGACTGCGGCACCAAGTCCAGCCGCTGCACCACCAAAGGCCGCCGCCCCCACAATCGATATCACCGGCGACACCGCGGGCGCCGCCGCCGTCGCTGCCTTACAAGCCGAGACGTCCGCGGTGGGCACCGTGCACTGGTCGACGTTTGTGCGGTTCCTGATCCGCCCGACGTCGGTGTGGACGTTACTGGCGGTCGTGGTGGGTATGTTTGGCGCGCAGACCGCCGCGGCCGCGTCCGACTGGCACTTGGCGCAGTGGTCGCGCAAGCCAACCGACGTGCAGTTACACGACTCTTTCTACTTGACTCTGTACTGGTCGCTGATCTTGGCCGCGGTGGTGGTCGGGGTGATCAGGGCATTGATGGTGTATGCGCTGATGCTCAATAGTTCGCTGGTGACGTCCCAGGAGATGCTGAGAGCGGTGATGGACGCGCCGTTGGCGTGGTTTTCCAAGAACCGGGCGGGGCAGATCTTGAACCGGTTTTCTAGTACGCTATCCTTTTTTTTTTTTCTTGTTCAATTGACGCTGACAACATAAAGTAGAGGACCAATCGATCATCGACGAACAACTCCCTTCGGTCCTATTCAACACGCTGCAATGTCTATTCCAAGCATTCGCCGTCCTGGTCGTCGTGGTCGCAGTCCTTCCCTGGATCGCGCTCTCGATCCCCGTCCTCGGCTTTGGGTTTATTTCCTTACGCCGCAAGTACATTGGCGCGTCGCGGTCCATCAAGCGCATCGAGGCCGTGACGCGGTCGCCCATGTACTCTCATTTATCCGCGTCCCTGGAAGGTTTACCGGTCATTCGCGCACTCGGCGCACAACAACTGTTTGCAAAAAGGTTCAACGAGTACACGGACGCCAACACACGCGCGGTGTTTGCGCAAGCCGGGTGTGCGCGGTGGTTGGGCGTGCGGCTGGACTTGATGTCGAGCGTGTTCTTGGGGATCGCCGCGTTCTTGGCCCAGGGGATCGCTGTCTCGGGATCGTTACCCGCTGCCTTAGCGGGTTTGGCGCTTTCGTACACGCTGCAGCTCAACGGCCTCCTCCAGTGGCTGGTGCGGCAGACGGTCGAGTGCGAGGTCATGTTTGTGGCCGTCGAGCGCATGCTCGAGTACGTCGATGTGCCGCGCGAAGCCGACTTGCCCAGTACCGCGGTCCCACCATCGGCGGAGTGGCCGACGAAAGGGGACTTGACCATCACCAACATGTCGCTGACGTACCCCGGGTCGGGCACGGCTCCCGTGCTGAGCGACTGGTGCGTCGAGTTCAAGGCCGGCGAGCGCATCGGGATCGTGGGGCGCACGGGAGCGGGCAAATCGAGCTTCTTTGCGGCGCTGTTCCGGTCGTACCCGTTCCAAGGGACCATCGTTTTGGACGGGGTGGATACGGCAACGTTACCGGTTGAGGTGCTGCGGCAGCGGCTCTCGATCATCCCCCAAGAACCGTTCTTGTTCAAGGGAACGTTACGGTTCAACCTGGACCCGTTTGCCGAGTACGCCGACTCCGACTTATGGCGCGCACTGGCCCGCGTCGAGTTGTTGTCGGTCGTTGAGCGGCTCGAGGGCAAACTCGATGCGCCCGTGGACGACGGTGGGGCGAACTTTTCCGTCGGGCAGCGCCAGTTACTGTGCCTGGCCCGGTCGTTGCTGAAACGATCCAAAGTATTGGTGTGCGACGAGGCGACCGCCAACATTGATTTCCGATCGGACGGGTTGATTCAGGCGGTGCTCAAGGACGATTTCGGTGGCGGGGACACGCTGGTATTGACGATCGCGCACCGGTTGTCGACGGTGATTGACTACGATCGGATCCTGGTGCTGGATGGTGGGAGAATCGTGGAGTTGGGGCACGCGTGGGAGTTACTACAGATCAAGGAAGGCGTTCTGGCGAGAATGGTCGAAGATACGGGCGAAGAGGGCGCGCGGCAGCTGCGCGAGATGGCGCGGGTCAGCTTCGAGGGTCGGGGTCGTCGTCCGTCATTGTAATGTTATGCGCTCGCTTACTCTCTTACTCTCTTCGCACATTAACGTTACCGTTTGATCAACCCGCTCTCTGCGCTTGGCCAATCACTATCCCTCTCGTACCTGGGCCATTATTCGCGCGTCGTGGTCAAATACCCTCGGACGACACTCCCACGGCCAAATCGATCAATCGAGAAAATTAATTAAGAATAATGGGCGCGTCCATGTACTCGTACGCAACCTCGCCCTACGCCGGCGTGGCCTACTCGGTGATCGTCCCCTCGGTCGCCCTGGCGCTATACTTGACGCTGTCGGGGTACGGCGAGTCGTTCGACGTCGGCTACTACTTGCTGGCCACGTCCCCCTACATGTGGGCGGCGACGGGCATTGCGCTGGCCATCTCGCTGTCGGTGGTGGGCGCCGCGTGGGGGATTTTTATTGTCGGCGCATCGATCTTGGGGGCGGGGGTGAAGGCGCCGCGGATCACGACCAAGAACTTGGTCAGGTACTTTGCACATTTTATACTATATTCCATGCGAGAAATAGGCGCTAATGCAGTAAAGTATACAAAGTATCATCTTCTGCGAGGCAGTGGCCATCTACGGGATCATTGTGGCCATCGTCTTCAGTTCCAAGTTATCTGCGATCTCGGGCGCATTCACCACCGCGTCGTACTTCACGGGGTATGCGATCTTCTGGTCGGGGATCACCGTGGGCCTGTGCAACATCGCCTGTGGGGTGGCGGTGGGCATCACGGGGTCGTCGACGGCCATTGCCGACGCGCATGACCCGCAGCTGTTTGTGAAGGTGCTGGTGATTGGGATCTTTGCGTCGGTGATTGGGATTTTCGGGTTGATTGTTGCGCTTCTGCAGGTACGGCATTTCCATTTTTTTTTTTATGTTTCTGCCATGGATCTCACTATATTTGAAATAAACAGACCGGCAAGGCGCCCGACTTCAAGGTTTGAAAACGAACAAATGCAATCGATTTCTTTTTTTTTTTTCTTTTTTTCTTTAAAGCTAGGCCCACACAAACGTCAACGCGAACCGCGCCCCATTCACCTCCTGCTCCTCATCGGCCACCACCACCTTGGCTCCCTTGGGCGCCGCCGAATCCACCAACGGCTTCTTGAGCGCGCGCGCCAGCACCTCGGCCGACTCCGCGTCGGTCAACGCATCCACCAATTTCCCGTCCGGATCCGCCACCACGGTGTAAAAGTAATCGATGGCGTCGGTCGGGACCAGTCCGGCCTTCTTGCGCAGCCGCTGCACGCGGTTAATGATTTCGCGGGCGGTAGCCTCGCGTTCCAACCCGGCATCGACGCCAATGTCCATGAGCACCAGCGCATCCTTATCGTTGGCGGCCTGCCAGTCGGGCGATGTGCCCGCGTAGAAACGGACCACCTTCAAGTCGTCGGCACCCAACTCGATTCCTTCTACGACCATGGTGCCCGAAACCGCAAATTTCTTCACGTCCGCCGACGACACTTTCGCCAGCCCGTTCTTGACCTTGGGCATATCTTTACGCAGCTTGATCCCCAGCACCTTGAAGTCTGCCTCGGCCCGGTACGCGACGTGGTGCTTGTCTTCGTCCGACGACAGCGTCACGGCCCGCACGTTGAGCTCGTCGCGCACGTACGACGCCAGCGCGCCCACGTCGGACAGGTACTCCGGGTCCGAGTGCAGGACCACCAGCTCGCGCAACGGGGTCTTGAGCCCGATCGTGCACCGGTCGCGAACCACGCGGCCCAGCTCAATCACGGCCTGCATCCGGCCGACTTGCCGCTCGATGGCCATGTCAAAGTACTCGGGTTTCGGGACCGGGAACATTTGGAAATGAACCGACTTGAACTCGGTGGCGGCGCGGTCGGCGGATGCCGCGTTGAGGGCGGCGCTACCGGCGCCGTGGCCGCGGCCGCCGGCGCGCTTGACTTTCTTTTGCTGCTGGCCCTTTTGGTTCTTGTTCTTTTTGGGCTTCGGAGCACTCGCACCGCCGTTGGCAGCAGCAACAGGAGGCTGCGGCAAGTACGTCTTGAGCTGCTGGTACTGCGCCTCGGCCATGAACGGCGTAAACGGGGCCATGATCTTGGCCAGCGTGAGCAACACCTCGAACAGCGCGGACAGCGCGCGCACGCCGTCGTCCGCCCCAAACTCGGCCTTCAACCGGCGCCGGTTGTACCGCACGTACATGTTGGTGAGCTGGTCAATGAACTGCAGTAAGCGGGGCACCACCGTGTACAGCCGGTACTCGGCCATTTCGGCGCGCACAAACGAGACCAGCGACTGGAGCGACGCCAGGACCCAGCGGTCCATGACGTTTTCGTGCTGGCCGACCGAGCTAGGGTCGTACGCGAACTCAATCCCGTGCTCGGCGCGCAGCTGCGCGACCTGCAACGCAAAGAACTTGGCCGAGTTGTGCCACGGAAGCAACACCCGGGATACGATATCGCGCACGCCCTCCTCCTTGAACGCGAGCGACTCCCCACGGACCACGGGCGAGTTGATCAGGTACAGCCGCAGCGCGTCGGCGCCGTACGCGTCCAGGACCGCCATCGGGTCCGGGTAGTTTTTCAGCCGCTTCGACATTTTCTTGCCGTCGGCCGCCAACACGAGGCCGTTGACAATCAGGTTCTTGAAGGGCGGGCGGTCAAACAAGTGCGTGGAAAGCACCATCAGCGTGTAGAACCAGCCACGGGTCTGGTCGATGCCCTCGGCGATAAAATCGGCGGGGAACGCGGACTCGAACTTGGCCTTGTTCTCGAACGGGTAGTGGTGCTGCGCGTACGGCATGGATCCGGACTCGAACCAGCAGTCAAACACCTCCTCGATCCGGTGCAACACGGTGCCCGGGTTGGTGGTGGATGGGATCGTGATGTGGTCGATCGAGTCGCGGTGCAGGTCGGTGATATCGGCGACCCCGGACTTTTCGCGCAACTCGGCGACTGACCCAATGCACACCATTTCGGTAAAATCGGCGTTGGTCCACAACGGAATCGGGGTGCCCCAGTACCGGTTCCGTGAGACGTTCCAGTCGCGCGCCTGCGCCAGCCAGTTATGGAACCGTTTTTCCTGCACGAACGCGGGCACCCAGCGGGACTGCGCGTTGTTGGCGCACAGTTTCTCGCGCAGTTCTTGCACGCGCACAAACCACGAGGGGACCGCGCGGTACATGAGCGGCGTGTCGGACCGCCAGCAGAACGGGTACGGGTGCGTGAACGTCGACTGGCGGATGAGGCGGCCACGCGTCTTCAAGTCCTTCTGGATCGGCTTGTCGGCGTCCTTGAAGTAGAGCCCTGCGAAATCGACCACGCGGTCGGTTAAGTGGCCGCCGTCGTCGACCGGGCACGGCACGTCTTCGGCGGTGATGAGCCCGGCGGCAATGCACACACGGTGGTCGTCCTCGCCGAACCCGGGCGCTTGGTGCACGATCCCCGTACCGGAGTCGTCGGTCACGTAGGTATCGGTGAGGACCGTGTGCGCACCGCGGTCACCGTACTCGGCCACGAAATAGTCGTACAGCGGCACGTAGCGCGTGCCCTTCAGAGACGCGCCCGTGTGCTTGGACAGCACCGTGTACTTGGCCTTCTTCACGTCCTTGTACAGCGCGTCGAGGCGTTTTTCGAGGAGGATGTACTGGGCGCCGGATTCCGTATCTTTTTATTTCGTCGGTTTGAGTCCTTGAGCCAAAAGAAAAAAAGAAAAAAAGAAAAAAGAATAAGAAAACGTACCCTTGATCTTGACGTACTCGAACGCCGGGTGCACGCACAGCGCCAAGTTGGACGGCAACGTCCACGGCGTAGTGGTCCACGCCAAGAACGCGGTCTGCGGCTCGTCCACGAGCGGAAACGATACCACGACCGACGGGTCGTTGACGTCCTTGTAGTTCTGCGATGCTTCAAAGTTGGCCACGGGCGTCGAGCAACCCGTCGAAAACGGCATGACCCGGAACCCGCGGTACACCTGGTCTTTGTTGAACAGCTGCGCAAACACCCACCAGACCGACTCCATGAATTCGGGGTTGAGCGTCTTGTAGTCGTTCTTGAAGTCGATCCACCGGCCCATGCGGGTGACCGTCTGCTCCCACTCGGCGCTGTATCGCATCACGATCTCGCGGCACGCAGCGTTATACGCTTTAATGCCCATTTTCATCACGTCGGCGCGGCCGGTGATGTTCAGTTTCTTGTCGATCTCGTGTTCCACGGGAAGGCCGTGGGTGTCCCAGCCGAACCGACGCTCCACATGGTGGCCCGTCACGTGCGCGTAGCGGGTCACAATGTCCTTGATGGTGCCGGCGAGCAGGTGGCCGTAGTGGGGCAGTCCCGTCGCAAAGGGGGGGCTTTATAGAACTTTCATGAGTAAAGAAAAGTATCATATAGAAGAAGTGAAAGAGTACCCGTCAAAGAAACTGTAGACGGGACGACCCTCAGACAGCTTGAGCGAGGTCTGGAACGCGTCGATTTCGGTCCACAGGTCGAGGACCTTGAGTTCCTCGGTAGGGAAGTGGATGGCTGTTTATTGCATTATCAGTGTGTGGTAATAGTATAAGGGTATGGTATACGCACGCCCAGAGTCGGCCATATCTTCTCTCAGTTTTATATACCGTGTAAAAGGTGTTGAGTGGTTGAGAGTGGAGAGTTGTTGATGCACGTCGAGAGAGGTAGTCGCGTTTTAATTCTTTTTTTTTGTTTTTTGTTTTTTGTTTTTTT
>MU624745.1:0-26648 GCA_025349905.2 Blastocladiella britannica
CAGCCATCTACGGTACCGTCGGAGACTTCTGCAACTGGGGCGACTTCTCGTTCTAAGGTTCCGTTTAGAGTGAAATATACTTGTGTTTTTTTTTGTCATTTGCATTTGATTTTCATTCAACCGCTCGTCATGGAGCGGGTTGTCATTAATATCCTTCAAAGGCGGATCTCACCACACATGCGGGATCAAGCGAGATTTGCCCTTAATGTGCGCGTCCCACTCGGCGCCAAAGTGCTGAGCCAGTACTTGTTCCTCGTCGCGGATCCGCATCACGGTTGCCGCGATCATAAAGCACACAAAGCCCAGAAACTGCAGACGGCGGAATCCCATGAACCAAATGTACCCAATGGACGCCAGGACCAGCCCCGTGTAGCTCGGATGAATCAACACCGAGTACGGCGCCGTCCCGACCAGCCGATGCCCCTCGAGAATGCGCACTGCGTAGGTGAAATGGTGGTCCAGGACCGCAAACGACCATGACCGCAGGTACACGGCGCTCAGGCACAAGATCGAGGCCAGGAACTCGTTGGCGTTCATGGGCTGGTACAGCATCGACACGTTCGACGGGCGGTACCCGAGCACGGCGCCGCGCAGCTTGGCGAGCGCGTGGACGACCGCCTTGATGTCAATCGCCCGCGAAATGATACCAGGAGTCCACCGCTCAATCAGTTCTGGGTCATGAAGTGGGACAATCACGGCGCCGAGAAGCAGTGCCACGCCAGCAAGGCCGAGGGCAATCATGACCGTAATCCCCGTGTCGTTTATCAGTCCGTCGCGGACCGTTGAGCCGGTATCGTCTCCGGGCAGAGCGTTCGCCGGCGGCAGCAGGATGGTCGTAAAGTACATGGTGAGCACCAGGGCAAACATGAGCTTGAGCGGCTCGAACTCCACCCGGTACGTGCGCGGGTGCTTGATCTTGCCGCCGCCCGAGTACGTGTCCATGATGGAGAGGTCGTCTTCGACGGGGGCGGCACGGGTCGGGCTCGCGGATGGTGAGCGGGCGCTGGGGCGCGATCTGGCTGAAGTCGACATTTTTTTGATTCTCTCACACGAAAGAGGGGAGACCTGAGCTTGCATAAATTCATTCCGAGGTCCGGCTCGAGTGCCACGTTGCAGAGACCCATTTTATTTTCTTCCATTCAACCGGCGGCGGGCCATAACTGGGGCCCCGCATGAAAACAAAGAGGATCCGTCAATTGTCGGAGAAAAACTCGCTCGCAAACTTGTAGACATCGTCGGGCTTGCGGACGAGGACTGCACGCATAAAGTCCGTCAGCATGGCCGTGATCTCGGGTCTTTTGGCCACGAGTGCGCGGAGCCGAGCCTCTTCGTTTGACTGAGGTTAACGTGTGAGCTCTTCACAGAGAGCAGAAAATTGACGGATCCAACGAACCTTGAGATCAAAGAACATGGACTGCATTTCGATAGCGCCGCCAAAGTCGGGCATATCCGCAGCGTGCACCTGCGTGGCGGTACCCAATTGCTCCGCGTCGAGTTCCGCGTCCTTTTGGGACCGCTCGGCAATCACCCCGGCGATCCCGGCGACTTTGGCCACGGCCACCACCTCCAGCCCGCGCTGCACGCCACGAAGGCGGCGCCCGCGCGACGACCGACCGCGTGTGTGTCCGCCACCGGTACTTGCACTGGAAGTTTGGGATGCCGCGAGATGAATCGTCCGTGGGAAGTACACTTGCACTCCGTTGGCGACGGCGCCAAGATCGTCGACCGGATTCCCTGCCAGCTCGCGCTCCACTTGAACCCCGTGCAGCGTCTGTGCGCGGCCACCGACCAGGTGCAAGGTTGCTGGATCCGACGTGAATGCCAGGCCCAGCGCGCGAGTGGATCCGTACGCGGATGCTTGGAACTGTTCGGCGGCAGAGGAGCCCGATGTTTGCGAGTGGAGGGCCACAAGCAGCAGAAACACGAGCTCGGCACCTTGAATGCGAGGATCCAAGTGTCAGTCATGTAAAACAACATTAAAAAAAAAAGGATATACCAACCCGCAAAGAGCATGCCTGGGCTCGAATGGCAGTCAATCGTCACGATTTTGTCAGCTGCACCGGCAGTCCCAGACTCTTGTACGATGTAATGAGCGGCAGCGAGTGTTGGGGTGCTGAGCCTGGTGTGATCAGTTGCCGTCGCTGCAGAATTGGACGAGGACGCTGGGCGCGACGACGGGGAGGCTGCCGCAAGAATACCTCCGGTCGCTTCCGACGAAGTTGACGGACGGGCAGGGGATACTGCAGGAGGATCATCGATGGCATCGACTTGGTCGCTGATGGCAACAGCATCTGCAAAGTGGTTTGCCAGAGCCTCCTCCATCTCGGGTGTCGGGTTCTCTCCATCAGCCGTGAACAGCAATGCTTCCTCCTGGATGGCACTGGGATCCATATCTGAATGAGGAGTGGCGACTGCGCGTGAAGATCCAGAAGCAGCGCGAGCGGATCCAGGTGCCGATCGAGCCAGAGCCGACCCCACTCGTGATCCGGGTGCAGGAGTGCCGGCAATCGATGAAGCCCGTGTGGATCCGGGTGGTTTGATGGCCACGCCCCAAACATTGCGCGTGCATCGGATGCTACTTACGCCAGGCCCAGTCTGTGGTGGGGGAGCAACCGAAAGGATCCGCGTCTCTCGCAGCGTCTGCAAGTGGGTCGACACGTGGGCGACGACCTGCATCGTGCATTTCCCTGCCCCCGGACGAGGCGGCAAGGAAAGAGTGGACATGACGAGGTAGCATGGGATATCCTGGTAGCTTGCTTCCGAGATCTCCAGTGTCAGTGAACCAGGGCGGGCCGTGTCTGCAGCTGAAGTTGATGGGACATGGAGGCGCATGCGGGTGGCAGTGAGGGCGGGCAACAACGTCGTGTCGAGCGATGCCAGTAGTTCTGCGGTGGCCTCTGGTAGCTTGCAAGCGTGCGCCTGCGAGGCAGCGATCGCTGGGTCGTCGGTGACCGGTGGCAGATCCATGTTTTTTTTTTTTGATGTGAAAGGCGGGTGTCGCTCTCTCACTCGCTCGCAAGTTCAAACCACACACATCGAACATACAAGTCCTTCAACAACAGAATGGCCCTCGAGATCAGGCCAGTCCGCGTCGGCCTGATCGTCGATATGGAGAAATCACTCGCCTACGAACTCGACTCCTCGCGCCGCGCCTTGCTCCAGCGGCCCAAGCGTGGGTCCGACGACAGTGCGCTTATTGAATTTTATATATATTGGCCCGCCGTCGCTCACTTGTTTTCTGATATAAACCAACCTGGTTCCACCTTATCAGAATCGAAATTCAAGTACGGCCCCTCTATCCCAATTCGCACGACGGCACAGAAAAATACTCACGATAATTTGGCCACCTTACCAGAAAGCTGTTCTTTGATCATGTGCAGACCTTGACCGACCCGGCCGAGCTCGTGGCCCAGGCGTGCGAGCTCAACGAGCAGCTCTTTTCGGTCCTTGAGGGCCACTCGGTCGCCGTCCTCACGCTCAATACCCGCGACCCGGCAACACAGGCCAATGCCGTCATCTCCATGGCCCTGCACGGCCTCGCGCAGGTGCTAGCATCGCAGGACCCGGCCACTTGTGACTTGCGTCTTTCGCGCACGCTCCTTGGCGTCACCGACGCGCACTGCGTCAATCTTTTGCGCGACGACCAGCGGTCCGTGCCCATGACCGACGACGCCGACATCTTTGACGACCGGATCGATACGCTGTACGAAAACGCAACTTCGATGGACGACATTGCCGCCGATCTACGCCTCGCCCATGCACTGCCGTACGCGTGCTTGATCCGGATTGACGGCTCGCTGCGGGGACGGGAGCTGGCAGCCACGGTGCTGCTGGCGGATCTCGGGTGGGACTCGGTGCTTCCAGAGTACCCGACACTGCCGGCGGCAGGCGCTCTCGCGCAGTCGCTGACACGGCTGGGCGATATTGCACATATGCTGTACCAAATGCCGGTGGACCAGCGCATTGACCCAGAGGGTCTACCGCTGCTGCGGCTGGTGCTGCCGTTCATTGCTGGTCCCGCCCGGGCCCTGGCGGTCCTGCAAGTGGAACTTGACGCGCCATCGACCCCCGTGCTGCTCAAGCTGGCCGAGGCGCTGCGCCGGCTCAAAAATATCGTGCGCCGCGGCCGTCCCGGCGGCGCATCGCGGGCACGCGTTGCCGATCTCGAAGCGCTCGCGGCCGATGCCACTGCCGCGAAAGAGTCGGCCGAGTACGTTCACCTGACGACGGTGCGTGCACTCGACCGGGCCACCGCGGATTTGGCGGCCGCCCACGATCGGGAGCGGGCGGTTGCTCTGTCGCGGGCCGCCACCGCCGTCGAGTTGGAGCGAGCGCGCGCGGACGCCGCTGCCCACGTTGCCGCACGTGACGCCCTGGAACGCCAGGTTGTGGAGGCGCGGCTGGCGATGCTGACGGCGCAGCTGGACGCCGAGGCCGCGGCCGCGGAGCGACGCCGCGTCCAGGACGCCATGAACGCCATGTCCAACGAGTGCGACAAGGGCGCCGATGAGCACAAGCTCCTGGAGCTGCGGGTCGCTGACTTGGCCGAGGATCTCAAGCTCGCGCGCGACGAGGCCGAGTTCCTGCGCATTCACCGCGGGGCCCTCTCGGAAGAACTGGCGGCGTCCCTGCGCGACCGGGCCGCGCTCGCTGACCGCCAGCGGGTGGCTGCCCACCAGGCCAAGGAGGCTCGCCGCAAATTTGAGCGCGCGGCACCGTTTGTGGCAAAGTATACGGCCGCGAGCGCAGAGCTCAAGAACGCCCATGAGCTGATCCACGCCATGCAGGACGCCATTGCGGCCCGCAAAACCGCGCACGCGAGCGATCTCGCTGTTCGCGACGCAGAAATTGCCAGCCTGAATGAGCAAGTGCTGAGCGCCGAGGACGATCTCAAGGTGGCCCTGGAGGAAACTACGCGGATCTACACGCAGGCCAAGGAGTTTGAAATGGCGCTCGAGCGGCTGACCGACGATACGGCGGCGATCCACGCGCACTATCAGTCCCGCGAAGCCACGCTGCAGCAGTCGCTCTCGCACGCCCAGGCCACGCTGGATTCACTGCAGCTCTCGTCGCGTGATAAGGAAGGGTCGGTGCGCGCCCGCGAGTCGCAACTGGCCCACCAGGTCACCGACTTGCAAAAGGACAAGTTTGAGCTGCAGTCGCGGCTTGGCGACGTGGAGTCGGCGGCAGCCAAGGTGGAGCTAGAGCGCGACGGGCTGTTTCTCAAGCTCCAACTCGCGCAGCACGAGCTCGATCACGCGCGCGAACAAAACAAGGTGGACCGTCGGCGTGCCACGCTGGCCCCGCGGCCCGCGCTCTTGGACGAGAAGTTTGGGGCGGTGTGTGGCGGTGCAGCGGCCGCAGCTACCATGCCGCATATGGCCGACGATGGCACATGTGCAGTGGGCGAGCGGACCATTTCTGTTGCGGCTCTGGACCGGGCCCGTACCGACTGGGCCGAGCGCGAGAGCGAGCTCGTGCAGCACGCGGACCGACTCGAGCAGGCGCTGGAGCACACCAAGCACTCGTTGCTCCTAGCACAAAACGAGACGGCGACCAGCAAAGCGCGGGCGGCCGATCTCGCTAGCAAGTTGTCCGAGTCGCGCATGGCAGCGCTGCAGCTGTCAGCCCAGGTCCAGGAGCACGAGCAGACGCTCATGGAGGCCAACAATGACATTGTGCACCTCACCAGCCGAGCTGCGACGTTGGAGGCCGGTGCCAAGTCGCAGGACGCGCGCTTGCAAAAGGAGCTGGACAAGCTCATGGCCGATTTGACGGCCTCCCGCGAGCGCGCCGCCAAGGCCGAGGAGAGTTTGTACGCGGCTGAGCGGCAGCTGATGCAGGCCGAGGCGCGCGCCACCACCGAAAGCAACGAGGCGGCCCGTCGGGCAGAGCACGCGGCCATCGTGGAAGCGCAGCTGCGCGACGACCTCACGCGCGCCAAGCGGGACTTATCGCAGGTGCGCGACGAGCTGCGGGACGCGCGTCGGCAGGGTGAGAACATTCGCGTGGATGCCGACGCCATGACCCGGAAATTGCAGGCCCAAGTCTCGGACCTTGAAGCGCGCTTGGTTGCGACCTCGGCCGGCGCCTACGCTGCTGCCATAGCACCACCGAGCTCGAGTGCACTTCCGCCTTTGATATCACCCGGCGAGCTCGCCCAGCTCCGCACGGACCTGGCAGCGGCACTGGCCGAGCTGGAGGACTTGAGGTCCCAGGCGGCTGAAGCAGCGACCCTTCGCGGCCAGCTTGAAACCGCAACCAAGCAGCGCCAGCGTCTCGACCGGCAGATGCGCGAGCTTCGCGACCAGCTCGCCGCCGCACATGCGTCGTCGGGCGACTCGAACGTGCCCGGACTTGCCACTCTTCGCGCATCCCTCGACAAGGCCAATGCGCGCGCGTTTGAGCTGGCGGATGAGCTGGCGGTGTCCGAAGCGCGCTCCAAGAAGCTGGAGCTGGAGCTGGAGCGAACCCGTGCCCGGCTCAAATCCGCGAGCACCGCTGCCTCGACTGCCGCAGCAGTCGCTGGGGCCGACGCGCGCCTCGCGGAAGAGCACCGGTTGCTTCAGCTCGAGCACAAGGCCACTGTTGATATGCTTGGCGAGGAGCTCGAAAAGGTGAAAGCAATGCGCAATGACCACCGCCGCGAGATTGCTCGGCTCGAAGCCGCCCACGTCACGTCGCTCCAAACTGCCATGTCGCGTCCTGCCTCTGCGTCGTCGTCGCCGCGGGTTCGCGCACAGACGACGGCTACAACAGCAGCAGCACTAGTTGTGGCAGCACCAGCAGCTCCCGCAGCAGCACCAGTGGCGGCCTCTTCAACGACACAAGCAGCAGCAAAGCGGGGCCGCCAACGTTCGGCGCCCGACCAATCGCATGTGCCCAATGGCATCGTGAGCGCACCTCCAGCACCAGAACCTGCCCCCGCAGCTGCCCCGAAACGCAAGCCCGCTGCCAAGCGGGCAGCGAAGACCGCCGTCACCGCTGATGAAAGCGTTGCGGCGGCGCCTGCTCCATCAACAAGCCGCCCAGCCCGTCGTGCCGCAGCGGTCCCTGTCAACTACAACGAAGATGAGGATGCAGCGCCAGCCACTACGGCCGCAGTGACGCGCAATCTCGGACACGTTCCCGAACCAAGGTCGACTTGGGTCATGCCGACCGAGCCCGAGACGCCCCTGCACACGATGACTGGTCGTCGCCGCCCTGATGCGTCCGGCAACGATTCCGACTCGGCTGAATCGGATGCCGAGAAGGAGGAGAAGGATGAATTGGAGGGCGATGCAACGGCGGCAATAGAGGAGCCGCCAGTATCCCAGCGCGGCGGTGCGGCACGTGGACGGGCCCGGGGCCGCGGGCGGGGACGCGGCCGCGGTGGTCGCGCAGCAACGGCAGCGGTAGGACCAGTAGCCTCGTCCGCCACTGCTGCGACCAATGGGCGAGGTGCGGCAAGTCCCAGCGCCGATTCGGACTCAGAAGAAACAGCGGGCGAAAAGGCACCAGTGGCGCGCAAGGGGGGTAAGGCGGCCAAGGCGGTGACTGCTCCAGCTCGCGCCAAGGCCGCTGCCAAGCAAATGGCGCCTCCTCCTCCTCCTCCTCGCCCAGTATCCGATGACGAGTCCAATGTGGAGGACAAGGGCGTAGAAAACGCGCCGACACGTAAGCGCCGTGCTGCCGCCGTGCGTACCGCGGCCAATGGTGCGACATCGACGGCCGCCGCCGCTGCAGCTGCATCGGACACGGACGACAATCCGGCGCAGGCCAAGCTTGCGCCACCCGCCAAGCGCGCTCGTGTTCCTGCTGCCACCGCCGCTGCAGCAAAGGCAGCGGTCCGGCCAGCAGGGTTGACGGCACCGCCGCGACCAGGGATCGAGTTCGACATGCCTGACCTGGCCGAATTCCAGCAACAGGCGTCTCCGCTCCAGCGAATCAAGGGAGGCAAGTCGACTGCGGCGGCAGGGCAAGGAAGCGACTCGGGCTCGACCTCCACGAGCGACTCGCGAGGGCGGCGCATTATCGGCAAGCCCAAGGCCATGATTGTCATGCCAGCAACGCCAGCAACGCCGGCCATGAACCAGGTACTTGGCTTTTTTTTTTTCTTAAAGTGTGATACGACAGTACACTCATTATTTGGCTTAACAGATGCTTCAACGGCTCGATCGAGCAGGTGCGGACTTGGCAAAGCCGTATGCGGCAGCGTTGCGCGACTAAAGGTGGACGACTGTGTGTGATTCATATTTATTTTGTTTTTTTCATTCGCCTTTTTTGTCCTTTGTTTTGTTCTTGATCTCGCAGTCTCAGGTATCCGTCTCACTCGACCCCTCCGAGTCCTCATGGTCACCGTCTCGTATTTTCTCTCCGTCTCTGTTTTTTTTTTTTCTCAATTCAATATCGTCATGACCGATCACCAGCACCATCACCACCTCCATGTCCCCGCACTCCAGGTAAAGGGAACGGGCATGGGATTCACTGGTGCAGTTCCCTTTGCAAAGGCATACCAGCGCGGTCCTCTTCTCCAGCAGCGTCCCACTGCGAGCCATTCATCGTCTGGAATCAAACCGCCCTTGTTTGGAGGCGGTGGTAGCGCGATCCAGAGGCTGCCTCAAATCCGACCATTCGCTGCTCCTGCGACGCCTCCTCCTCCTCCTCCTGCTCCTGGAATAGTTGTCCCCACACCTGAGCCTGAAGAGAGGTATTTATTTTCAAATGAATGCGTCAGCCCAAGAGGCACTAAAGAAAATGGTTGGCGAATAGTGTACCGCAGGGTGGCATCGTGCGACCAGAGCCACGCCGCTCATTTGCACCGCGCCTCGTCTTTTCGCGCGAGCCGCCGCTCGCCAAGATCGAAGAGGCCATTGACCATCATCCTCCTCCCGCGGGCGAGCTGGCTCCACCCCAGCAACAACACGTTGATGCGACCAGCCCGGTGGGCGAGCACGATGCCAATCGCAAAGTGGAGCCGACCCTCGAAGTCGACGAAGACGCGCTCTTTGCCGCTGCCGCTGCCAAAATGGACCTGGACGAGATGACCGCCCTCGCAGCGACGACCGAACAGCAACATCCCACTTCTCCCTCCGATCAACCCGTTCCCCACGCGCCAGTCGCTCGGCACGTAACGACCGCACTCGCAGCAGATCATCCCGAACCACTGAGCGGGCAATCTCATAACCCCACGAGACGGGCGACCAAGCGCCGCCGACTGGACGACACTGGCTCGCTTGCCGGCGCCGTGGCGAGTCTGGTTGTCGAGTGCGAGGCTGTCCAGGAAAAGGACCTCAAGCACCAGGGCGAGATTCAGCGGCTGCAGGGCGACTTGGCGGTGGCAGTGGGAGACTTGTCGCGCGAGCGGGACGCCAGTCAGCAACTCAAGGACCGCGTCACAGAGCTCGGTTGCCGCGTGGCCGAGACGAGCGCGCAATTGTCCAAGACCCAGGCGGCGCTGGACGAGTCCATCAAGTTTGCCACTGCCGAGCGGCGGACGCTGGACCACGAGCGCGAAGCGCGGGAAGCAGCCCAAAAGGAACTGTCGTTGCTCAACATCCAACTCGAGCACGCGTCCGCAAACGTGTCGGTCGGATCCCAAGTCGCCGAGCTGTCGTCCGCCGTGACCGAAAAGCTGTCCAAGCTTTCGCTCGCGTGTGCGTCCATCGACGACGCATTGGGGGGTAACCACACCGCCATCGAGGAGCTGGCGACTAAGCGATTGGATGTGCCCACAAGCCAACTCTTTGCGCGCATCGGCACCTGCCAAGAAACAGTGACTGCGCAGCTCGGCGGACTCGATGCCAAGGTCGCGTCTTGCCTACTGGACAAGCTCAAGCCCTTGTACGTGACCGAACTGAACCGCACGGTGGCCAAGATTCGCAGCGACACGCTCGCCGACTCGGAGCGGGCCCTGTCCTCGCTCACCAATGATATGCGGGCCAAGTTCCACGTGATGGAGGATGTCGCCAGCGTCCGTGAGCAGCTCGCGGTCGCACTCGCCCAATCCGCGTCCATGTCCGCCCAGCGCGAAAAGGAGACCAAGGACCATCAGCAATTGGTGTCGGAGCTGGCGGTGGAACGCGAGAAATGTGTCCGCCTCGAGGGCGAGCTCGCATCCGTGCGCCAGGAGCGACTCACGTTGCAAGTGTGCGCCAGGAGTCTCGAGGGCCAGTTAAAGAACACGGACGCAAGTTGCATGGGCCTCGAACATCAGCTGCAAGCGGCCCGACACGAGCTGGCGACGGTGCGCGAACGGACCGAGAGTCTGGGCGAGCAACTTCGGGATGCGGTTCAAGCTCGCGAGCGCGCAGAGGCGGACCAGGTGCTCGGACGCAAGGACCTTTCCGCGACCAAGGAGGAGGCGCTCTCGTTGCAGTTCAAGCTCGCATCCGAGACTCGAGCGCGCGCCGACGCCGAGGCCACTGCGCGCCGGCAGCTCGAGGAGCAGGTTACTCTGATGACCGAAAAGACGAACAAGCTTGCGATTGCCGAACACAGCGCCCAGAGCGCCACCGACCGTCTGAACGCCATCACCGACCAAATGGCCGCGACACAGGCGCAGCTGGACGCGGCCGAGGCTGCGCGCATCCACCTGGAGGAAAAGCTGCACATGGCTACGGAACAGGCCGCGGCGCAGGTGGCCGAAACCCGCCGCATCGAGCAACACTGGACCGAGCAACTCCGCGAGTGCAATCGCGAGTGGCAGACAAGGCTCCAACAAGCCCTCTCGTCGGCAAAGAATGAGCGGGAGTTGATGAGCGAGGTCCGTTCCATTTTTTTGCTTTTCTTGGCAGTGGCAACTGCTAATTGCTCATGTGGAACAGACGGCGGTGACCCTGGCCAAGATCAAGTCGCAGCTCGACCGGCAGGCGGGGATCCCGGACCGCGTCACCACTGCGATCGAGGCCGTACTTCAGGCGGCAGATTCGACCGAAAGAGCGACCGTGGCTCGCATTTCGTCCGTCGAGAGCGCCCTCCTGCAGCAGCTTGGGCGACTCCATGTTTTGGTACCTATCGCATAGTCATTTTGCCTCATTGAAAGGTTGCGTTGCTGACGGTTTGATTGCCATTCGCAGTTGGAATCGCGCCAGAATCAAGAGGGTACGCACACAGATCATCAGCAACAACAATCTCCGCCAGCAGCCAAGGGCGAGGATGATGAAGACGATCAAGTGGACGTGGTTCCGCTGCCACCGTCCATCCAATCGCGCACCGCGTCCGACGACGAGGCGATTGCAGAGCGGATTGGAGCAGGGATCCTGACACAAGCACCGAAAAGCCGTGGCGCACGACCAGCCAAGGATCCGTTTGCATTCGTGGAGCCAGGACCGAGCAATGGGCCGCATGCCGCTGCTGTTGCTGCAGGCACACGAGGGCAAAAGCGCGTGACGTATGGAAAGACGGTTTGCGTGGACGAGTTTGTGCCCGGAGCCCCAGCCCGCGTGACGGGCATGTCGAATCTCTTGTCGACGACCACGGGAGCCGCTGTCGGTGTGCAGACCCGCCGCCGCCGCGAGGGGCCGCAGCAGCCGTCCAGAGACTATCCGAGCGGGCACAGCGATGGTCCATGGCGGCGTTAGAGACTGCTTTCTGTCCGGAAAAACTTTTAATTACTTGAATATGCGATGTGAAAATACAACACAAAGCGCAGCACTTTCCCATTTCGACTTTTTGTCTTTTCACATCCCTTTCTCTCTTTCCTTTTTTCGTCGTCGAGGTTACGCAATCAACCAACAAATCAATCGGATACTTTGTGAGCGTATTTCTCCATCATCGCCAGCCCGCCGTCGCAAGGAAAGAAACGAAACCATGGTCCTCGAGCTGACCCCATCGACCGAGCTCAACTTTTCACGTACGGAGATCTTATAAGAAACTGGAATGGAAAACGGGGGGAAGCTCTCTTCCAAGTCCATCGCTTGCGCTTGATCGCGACTAAAATATAAAAATGACCAGATGTGGCCGACACGGCGCCGGTGCGGCTGTACAATCCGTCCCTGGACACGGTGGCCGCATTCAAGGTCAAGACGACCGCGCCCAAGCATTACATTGTGCGGCCCAATTCGGGACTGGTGCATCCCGGCCAGCAAGCCACCATTCATGTCACGGCGTGCCTGCAAACCGACCTCGATCGCGCGCAGCGGGGTAAAGACAAGTTCTTGATCGAGTCGGTGCTGCTCAGTTCTCGCGAGATCCGCACTGATCTGCTTACCCTGGTATTCACTCCCCTTGATCCCATTTCTTTGTGAGAATCACGATTAACCATGGATATATTGTAGTGGCCCATGCTTGATCCGGCGCGGATCCAAGAGCACAGACTCCGTGCCCGCTTTCCATTCACGGTACCCTCGCCACCATCCTACGACCGGCAGAACGGCAGCAACAACACCTTGTACGGGTCGATAGCGCCGGGATCCTTTCCCCGGCCAGCGTCAGCGTCCATGTACGACCCACCGAACCCGCAGTACCCGGGCAGCGGCTCGCGGCGGGGCTCTGGCGCCAGCGCGTCGGGGTACCCGCGGAGCATGTCGGATCCGTCTCTTGGCGCGTACCCGCCGTCGTTGCCACGAACCACGGCCAATGGCGGCGCCGGCTCGCCGTACCCGAGCGCCAATCGGTCGGGCAAAGGGTACTCGCCGTCGCCATCGCCGCCGCCGCTGATCCGGCACGCCGACTCGGCCCGCGACGTGCACAACCCGTACGACTCGCTGGCGACCGTGACCCCGGGGGACTTGAACGCTGTGCCCGCGCGTGTGGCGCGGCTCGAGGCCCAGTGCGCGCGGCTCGCCGACCTGGTGCACCAGCTGCGCGAAGTCGTGCGCCGGATCGACCCGACTTGCAACCTTGGGTTGGAGCCCGTGTGGGTCGAGGACGACGTCAACAGTCTCAACGAGAGCGGGTTCTTTGGCGCGCCTAACGGGTACACGGGTTCGTTCTTTGGTGGCGGCGGCGGGTCGGGAAAACATGGCGGCGGGCGGCACCACAGCGGTAACAGCAAGTCGGGGATCTTGGGGCTCGGGTTGCTCGGGTCGGCGGGACTGGTGCTGGGTGTGGCCTTTTTCGGGATGATTCTCGGATTGGTTGTGCGGATCCTGTAATATTTTTGTTGTCTTTGTTACTTCGTCTCACACTCCGAATCCGTCCCCCACTGCACACGCAATTGTGGTTGCAATAATATACTGTCGCTACAAAAAAAAAGTGCATTTATGAAGTGAATCTAGTCCTGCTTCTTGCGCGCCTCCCAGCTGGCCAGCGCCATGTCGCGGATCGAACTTGCGCCGTCCCCCATATCATTGACCATGCGGCAAAGCACGCCATCCTTGTTCTGCAACAGCTCGTGCGCGTGCCCAATCTCCGCGACCTGTCCCCTATCCACGACCAGGATCCGGTCATAGTCAGCGACCGTGGAGAGCCGGTGAGCGATGGTAAGCACCAGCGTCTGCTCAAACTCGGTCTTGAGCACCTTTTGAATGAGCGCGTCGGACCGGAAATCAATGTTGGCGGTCGCTTCGTCGCACACCAGCACCCGCGATTTCTTGAGCAGCGACCGGCCCAAGCACAGCAACTGCCGCTGGCCGACTGAGAAATTGGCGCCGCCGTCCTCGACGGGCGCATCGAGTTTGCCGTCGAATTGCTCGACGGCCAGCTTCAGCTCGACGCGATCCAGCGCCGTCCACACGTCCGCGTCCGTGTAGTCCCCGAACGGGTCCAGGTTGAACCGCAGCGTGCCTTTGAACAGGAAGGGTTCCTGGGGGATGATGGACATGCGTTTGCGCAGTTCTTCGACCTGTAGCGTTGACGTGTCGATCCCGTCCAAGAACATGGTGCCCGTGTAGTTGTAGGTACGAAAGATGGCGTGCATCAGCGTGCTCTTGCCTGCTCCGGTGCGTCTATAACCACTTTAAATGAATATTGGACTCTTCGCAACCAAAAAAAAAAAAAAAAAATGGAAGAGCATAGGTACCCAACAATGCCAATCTTTTCCGAGTCCTTGAACTCGACGTTCCAGTGCTTGAGCACCGGATCCGGCGTGCCCGGGTACTGCAGTCCCATGTTGCGAATGACGAGCGACCCCGACTGCGGCCACTCGATCGCCGGCAGAGCCTGGTCAGGCGCGTCCGACTCGGTCGTCAAGTCCACGTACTCGAGCATACGCTCAACTGCCACAAACACCATTTCGACGTCGGCCGACTGACGTACGAGCCACTGCAGCAGCCCGTTGAGTTGCAGCACGTACGACAACGCCAGTCCCGCCAGTGCCGGCGGCAACCCACCGGTACTGGAAATGAACTGGGCCGCGAACGCCGACACCGTCAGGAAAAGCGCCGCGCTCAGGTCCAGCTGCACCGCCAGCCACCGGGTGGTAGCCCCTTGCGCAAACACGGCGCGCGAGTTGGCGTCAATGTACGACGACATGCGCTGCACAAACATGGGCTGGCCGCGCAGCGCACGAATCACGGGCAAACCCTCGAGCGATTCCGACAGGTGCGAGTACACGGGTCCGCGGGTCGTGGACTCGATGCGCTTGATTTGCCGGCTGGCGCGCACGTAGACTCCGCGCATGTACGCAAACATGAACAGCACGAACGGGATCGCGATCGTTACCCATGGCAGGACAATGGCGACTACCGTCAGGACCCCAATGCCCTGGAAAAAGCATAGCAGCACCTGGTAGAACGCAAACGGCAGCATTTCGTCGACTTGGGCCTGGTCCTTGGTGAACCTGTGTTTCTTTTCTTTCAATGTCAAGGCTCCATTAACAAATATAGGTATAAAGCACGTACCGGTTCAAAATACGGCCAATCGGGTTGGCAGTGAACCACGCCAGCGGCGCGTCCAGCACCTTTTCGAGCATGGTGCGACTGATCTTGCCCGACGACATGAGCAGCATGCGGTACGTGAGAATGGCGCGCACCATTCCCGTCACCGCCGCGGCCGTAACCAGGATCCAAAACGCGGTGAAATACGAGTTGTCGTCATGCTGCACCTCGACGGGCGCCGAAACCCACTTGGCCAGCGTCCAGTCCGAGAACACTGCAAATGTCTGCGCCGATAGCATAAAGAACATCGCAATCACCACCAAGTACCCGGGGGTCGGGACCACCAGGAACCGATAAAACGTGGACCACCGAACGGCGCCGACCTGCGAGGTCTCGGCCTGCACCGCAGCGGTGGATGCTGCCATCGCCGCCGCGCGCTTGGACGCGCCAGCGCTCAGATCGACTTCCTCTTCAACCAAATCGCCCGTCGCTTGCGCAATCGCGGTGCTTGAGCTGCCCGCCGACGGCATCTCGTCAAAGTCACCGTTACCGCCAGCGGCAGGGGCCGCGCCTCCGTCGTATTGCCCGAGAATCGCCATCCAGTCGCTGGACGCCGACTCCGCACCCACGTCCTCGACGCGGGTCGCGTGAACTGCGCGCACCTCCTCCCAGGTGCCTTGGGCAGCAACGCGGCCCTGGTCCAGGACCACGATCGCGTCGCACTCGCGTACAAACTGCAGCTGGTGCGTGACCTGTTATCCATTGATTCTAAATTATTTAGCTCCAGGTAACGGGGATTTGTAAGAAAAACGGATCATACCAAAATGCGGGCGGTGTGGGCCAGCTCGGGAGCGTTTCGAACCGCGTCAAAGATCCGGCGAGCGACGCGAGTATCCACGGCGCTAAGCGGGTCGTCGAGAATCAGCACGGGCGCGCGCGCGTACACTGCGCGCGAGAGCGCAACACGAGCGCGCTGCCCCCCCGAGAGCGAGACCCCACGCTCGCCCACAATGGTCGCGAGCCCGTGCGGCCACTGCTGCAAGTCGCGTTCGAGCGAGCAAATGGAAATGACCTGCCGCAGCCAGTCCTCGTCAAAGCTGGCGCCAAACAAGATATTGTCCAGGATCGATCCGGCCAAGATCCACGGCACCTGCGGCGCATACGCCATGCGCCCAAACCCGCGCGCGACCGTGACGGTGCCCTCGGTGGTCGGCATTTCGCCCAGCACCGCCTGCACCAGCGACGATTTTCCGGCGCCCACGGGACCAATCACGGCCGTCAGCTCGCCGGCACGGAACGTCAGCGACAAGTCGCGCAGCGCGAATGAATCCCATGCAAATGACGCGTGGTCGATCGTGACCACGGGGGTGCCCTCGACCACGTCCGTCAGATCTTGCTCCTGCTCGCCCTCGGCCCCCTGGTCCTGCTGGTCCGACTCGGGCTCTAGCAGAAACTCGGCAATGCGCGCCAGCGAGACCAGCGACTCGTTGGCGGACTTGACCGCCTTGGGAAGGTACGCGGTGAGCGTGTACCGCAGGCTGGAGAAGATGACGGCCGCCGAGAACACGTTGGGTGCCGACATGGGAATGCCTGCTGCCGCGGTGGAACCGTACACGATCAAGTTGACGAGCATCGGGAAGCTGAACGAGAGCGCCTCGTTGAAACTGTCGAAAGTTGCCGATCTAAAAAAAAAAAATTTGTGGTGTGTTAGTTCTTCGCTGTCGTGACTCAAAAAAAAAAAAAAAAAATTGAAAACGAAGTACTTTTTCAGATAGCGGAGCTCATTCTCGCGCAGTTTCGACACCTCCTCGACGAAAGGAGCGCGCCAGCCCTGGAACTTGAGGGTGGGCATGCCCGTGATCAGATCCGACATGAGCCGCACGCGCGAGTCGCGCCACGCGACCATGCGCCGGCGGAACGCGTGGAAAAAGCGGCCAAAGACACCCTGCAGGGGGATGACGAGCACAATGACGATCAGGCCGAGTAGCGATGGCCACGACAAGTACGTGTACAGCAAATACGCGCAGATTGGGATTTCGATCGGGCCCATCCTAATTCATGTAACGTCAATTGTTGTCGTTGTCGTGTGTTGTCAAAATAGATGGATAGGGTACCAGAGGTACTGACCGTGCGAGCAAAGCAAGTCAAAGACGGCAACATCGTTGCTGACGAGGTTAATGACGACTCCGGACGAGGTCGAGCCCGCTGGAAGGTTCATGGCCTTGCGGTACATGAGAGTTGTCACTATAAAAAAATGGTGAGTGAGATCGCTCGCTTCAACAAGGAAAATTGCACGAACAAGCAGTCTTGATCTGGCCAGCAAGGCGCGTGCCAATCCACCATGAAGCATGATGCAGCAGCGCCTTGGTCACGGTCACGAGCGACAGACCGGCCGCATAGTAGTAGCCGTCGGACGAGAAGTTCGTGCCGTTGGTCTGAAATCCGGTAATCATCTTTCCCTGTAATTTACGCGTGTTCCATGTGTGAGCGACGACGAGTTGGCGGAAATTTTTGACTTGGAGCTAAATTTAAAACAGCAAATGCAAAAAACGACGAACTAGCAAGACCGCTTCAGCGATTTTGGTGCCGATTTCAATGGCCGACCAGACTGCGCCCCACAGAATCTGCGACGAAAAAGTACGGAGAATTGCGCGCGCGAGACTAGGTTTCTTTCGAGACGCAACCTCCTTGGCCCACTCCGTGGCAAGCATTTGGCCAAGAAAGTCGGCTTGGTCCCAGTTCTGCAGGTCGTTGAGCGCGTCCTCGTCAATGGCGTCGCCCTTCTTGAGAAGCGGGCTGACCCAGCCGAAAAAGGCCTTGGACACCAACGATGCGCTGTCGAGCGCGGGCGGAGCGCGTTCGAACGGTATCTCGACCTCCGAGTGCTTATCAGAGTGGGTATCGTCCATTTTATTTTATTTATGCGGTCTTCAAGTCCGCGTCTATAGTTTTTATGGAAAGCTGCAACGAGTGAAAGAGCAAGCGAAAGGACAGCGAACTGCTTTCCTGCCTTTTAGCCGAAGGATCAAGCCAACGCTTTTAGGATACTTCTGATAGCTACGGCGAGCCAGGTACGACGCCAGGTGTGACGGCGGCGGACACAACAGGGTGAATGAAAGGAAATGCCATTGAAATCGAAGATCAAAGGGATGAAGAAAAAAAAAACGAAGTCGGTCAGGCCCACTCGACGCACTCCATCTCTGGCTCTACCACCGCGGTCGGCGTCGGTGCCGATGACGAGCAGGGCGTCGTCGAAATGGGTGCCGACGACGAGCAAGGCGGCGTGGGAACCACCGTCGTCCACTCTTCGCAATCAACCACCGTCGTGGAAGCAGGTGTTTCCGGAGCCCACTCTTCGCACTCGATCACGGTCGTGGGAGCAGGCGCCTCTGTCGCCCACTCTTCGCAATCAACCACCGTGGTGGTGGTGGTCTGGGGAGCAGGAGGCATTGTTGTCCACTCTTCGCAATCGGTGGTTGTGGTTTCAGGAACAGGCATTGGCGTCGCCGTCGTCCTCTCGGACGAAACCTTGCCGCTTCCAGTGCAAGGAGGCGTTGCAGTTGGCACCGGACTTGACGACGGCGAAGGATACGGAGAGGGGTCCGCGGTAGACACTGGCGCACTGCTTGACCGACTGTGTGAGCGAGTGCCAGGGTGAGTGCCAGTGCGAGAGTAAGAGCCGCGGCGTGTCGATGACGACGACTCAGTCGAGGACGCCGACTCAGCCGACGATGCCGGCTCGGTCGACGAGTGCCGAGGTGCACTAGACGTGACGGTAATGATGATTTCGGTGCGCGTCGCAGTCTGCGTAGGCTCCTGGGTCTGGGTGGGCTCGGCGGACACCGTGTAACTGGTCTGGGGCGGCTCAGTGGCCGATGAGCTCGGCGGCGGCGGCGGCAGCGGCCGGGTCGTGCGACGGCGACGGGACGAGCTGGTCCGCGTCGGCCGAGGAGCGGCAATGATGGTCGACCGGGGAGGCGGCGGGGACGGCGTGGTGACCGTAGCGCTGCTGCTGCTGCTGCTTGTGCTGATCGCGGTGGCCGTGGACTCGGAGGTGGAAGCACTGCTCGCCTTGGTGGACGTGCTGCTGCTTGTAGTGGTGGCACTCGATTGGCTCGACGAAGGCTCGGTCGGCTGCGGCGCGGTGGAAGGAGTCGTGGAGCTGCTGCTACTGCTTTCACTGGTAGAAATCGTTGTCGTCGTCCCAGTGCCTTCGCTCGTCGAAGTCGCGGGAGGCGTGCTCTCTGGAGTCGAACTAGTGGTAGGGGGCGGCGGCGGTGGCGGCGGCGCAGGCGTCTCAGTCGGCGGAGCGACAGTCGGAGGCGCAGGTTTCGGCGCTTGGTCTTCCGGAGGCGGAATCGTGGGCCCGGGAGGCGGAATCGTCGGCTCGGGCGCCGATGGCCCGGGCGCAGACGTCGGCACAGGGATGGGAACTGGAAGCGGCGGCAGCGGCTTTTCACCGGGCGGGACAATCACCGGAGGCCGAATCACGGGGGAAGTGGTTGGGATTGGGATGGAAGGGGCGCTGCCGCCGCTGTTGCCGCCACCGACGGGGAGCGGCGCATCGAGCGCAGCATCGAGCGCAGAATCCAACGCTTTGCTGCCCTTTTGGTCTTTGGCAGCAGCCGGCGCCGCTGAAGAGTCGCTCGCAATGGACGAGCGATCTTTGGTCGAGGGTTTCTGGTAGTGGTGGGTCGGCTCAACTGTTGCCGCGACAGCAGCAGACGAAGAAAACGAGGACGAATGCGTGGGTGCAGAGTACGTGGAGAACTTAGACGTGGACGTTGCCTTATCCAATTCCGAGGCCGACTTCGATGTCGCCAAGATGGCAAAGGAAGACGAGGTTGAGACGAGGGTCGCAGTGTCCAAGGAGGTCGACTTCGAGGACAAGGTTTCTTTGCGCGAAGAAGCAGTGGCAGTTCCAGTTGCCACCGCGGATAAAGCCAGGGTCGAGGAGTGGCCAGCACTCGCAATCGAGGAGGTCGTAGAATTGGCGCCGCCTTGGTACACGCTACCAACGCCTCTCGGCAGCGCATTGGCGCGCTCGTGGGTCCAGCCCAAGACGGTGGCGAGAACAAGTATCGCAAGCGTCGGACGCATACACGCAGTGTATAGTAGTTAACTTTCTATCCAGTATTGCACTTGGGCAGGGGCGGAGTGGGGCTGGGAGTGAAGCAGGCCTCCAGGGCGCCGGAAAGATATTTTATGATTTCTTGAAAGAGAATTCGCCACCAGTCAGTGCAGGGGCGGCCGGTCATTGGCTAGGGCAAGCGTGGGCTGGTTCGCACCGGGCCCAGGTGTTAGGTTGTGGCCAATCCATGACATGGTGGTGTGGCTGTGAATATCGAGAACACGTCAACTCACGAATTTCCCAATCAGCGCGATTGGCAGTTCCCAGTACCAACCCAAAACTCCCTCTCTTTCCCCCCCCGCAGAAGTCGCTCTGCCCAATTTGGAAAGTGGCAGTCCAAATTCGTTTACTAATCAAACCGGATCTCTCTCTTTTTTCATTTTTCCCTCCTGTGTGTGCAATAATTTCTCTACGTGGTAGATCACCATGAAATCCTATTGACTTGAATTATATATACCATACAATAATTAAAAAAAAAAGCAGATCCTCATGCGAAACGTGAGGTCTGCCGCTTGGGTGCTGGCACTACTGCTACCCGTCGTATCGGCGGCACCTACCATCAGCAGCGACATCGAGATCACAAGCCCGATCCAGTCGCAAGCGCATTTGACCGCCTTTGCGGGTGACTGGTTTCAGTTCCAGTTTGCGCCCGACACGTTTACGCAAAATAGACTGCCCGCCGATCCGATCCACTACTTGTCACTCGATGCACCCAGCTGGCTGACGCTGCACGCGAGTAATCGCACTTGGAATGGCTGGGCACCTCTATCGCCAGCAGCGGTGACAACTGTGCGCCTGGGTTATGTGAATGCTCTTGTTTCTGATCCGTTTACGATTGCCATTGTTGCGATTGCGACAACAAGCAATGAGCAGCACCAACAGCTAAAGGAGCAAACGATCGCACTTGAACTCGGACAAGCAGAAACACCACCACCCATGTACAATTTGACTCGCGTCGGCCCTGACTCTCCCCCGCAGATCCTCGCGCAATTAGCCCCTCTCTTTCCAAGCATTGACCTCAACACGACCCAACTCGATGAGCCGATTACGAATCATGCGGGTGGCATTAACACAACGCGAGTCAGCGTGCGATATGGCATGCCCGTCACTGCCCATCTCTCCAGCGGCATCAATCAGACAATTCCATTCGGCACCCCGTGGTCGGCCAATGGCACGCTTCCGGCCTGGTTAAAACTGGACACACTCACGGGTGTCGTGACTGGGACTTGTCCGACGTGGTCGACGGGACTGACCATAGACACGGCTCGGTCGCTCAAGGTTGGCAATTTCACCCTCGCGTTTATTGCCACTTTGCCCACACTCGCGAGGGAGACCGTCCAGGTGTCGCTGGTGCTTGAAGATGACGGGCCGAACCGTCCTCCAACTCTCTCCGACCCGACTCCAAACAGCAGCAGCAGCAACGTTTCGTGGGCCGTGGCCGCACCCTCGGGAAGCTGGATCAGCTGGACCATCCCTGATGACTGGACGCGCGACAAGGACAATGACCCCGTGGCGTATGTGGCCATTTCGGGCGCCGGCGGCCCGTTGCCGGACTGGACCACCTGGAACGCATCGACTGGCACTTTGACCGGTGTCCCCACGGTCATCACTGGCATATCCAGCGCTAGTGGCAACATGACGACCCAGTTCGCCAATCCGCTCGTCGGTACGGTCGCTTCCATTCTCAGAGGCAACACTGTCGGGACCGTGCTTGCCGGCATCGACAATGCCGCCGGCCTCGCCAACAACACAGCGACCTGGTCGCCGAGCACGCACCTGTGGACGACTGTCGTGGACCCGGTCGGCGCGCTTGGGCTCCCTTGGCGCTCGGTTTCCGTTGCCGTGGATGGCTGGCAGGCCCCGCAGCCGCTGCAGCCCGTGCTCTTTGTCTCGGGCGCCAATGTGACGCTCTTTGACCTCTTTGCCACGAGCAACACCACCACTGCTCAGAACGCGACATTTGCCACATGGACAGCAGCAGGAGGGATTGTTGCCGTGACCCCAGCCAGCGCCGACCTCGTCCTCTCCGATGATGGATCCCACTTGCAATCCAACATCTCCGGCACCTTCAATATCATTCTCATGGACTCGCGCGGCGCCATGGCATCCACGAGGCTCGTGCTGGATGTTCCCGTCCCAAACGACAGCCCTACTTCTCCTGCGGCTGAGCCGACCACGACTCCCTCAACGACAGACCCAAACTCAGCCGGCGCGGTGGTGCCTCCCTCCGAATCGTTTTGGAGCGGCATTGACACCTCCTCGGCGTCGGCGTTCATGTCGACGGCAGCCAAGAACCGAAATGTCCAGATCCTGGGTGGAAGTGTGATTGGAGTCCTGGCTTGCATTGGCGCGTTCTCGATCTTTGCCGTTGCGCGCAGGCGCCATCGGGCAAGCGCCGCGGCTGCTGCGGCAGTACGCAATAGCAGTGGGCGGCAGTTTGGGAACATGGACCAGTGGGAGAACACGGCTCTGCATCGCGTGTCGCTCATTCTCCATGCCAAGGCGAGCGCGGCCGCGCCGTCAATGTACCCGTCGACTTCGCTCTCGGCCTCAGCCCAAGGTATGTTTCTTTTTTAACAGTTGTCGTTATCCTCGTATTCACACCAAGTAAAAGGCTCGAGGCCCAATCTCGACGACATCGAGGCTCACAACAGCAGTATCCAGCATTTGGCAGACGTATCGAACCACAACTTGCTCGAGGCCGCACTGCTGCGGTCCCCGTCCGTCTCGACATGCACTGCGTCGATCCTATCCCGTGCCCCATTTCAACAGCCACAGCACCACGGTAATAGCCGAGGCCTACCGCGAGCCCATTCGCTCGCTTCCGTCAGCTCTGCCATGCCCACGTCAGATGTAGTCGGCGCCACGTCCGCCCCGCGAACCGTCGCGATTGTCGGCCAAGCGTTCACGTACCAGCCGCCCAACTTACCCAGCCTGTTGCCGGCGTCGCGGTTCGAACTGCGTGGCGCCGCGTCCACAGCGTGCGTCCCGGACTGGATCTCGGTCGACCCACGGACAGGCCGCATGGCGGGGATTCCGTACTCGGCCAATGTCGGCGAGTCGTGGCTTCTGGCGGTGGTGGTCGCGGACCTGGATGATTACCGCGATAAAGGTGCTGACGAGAAAAAGATGGACGACGACCCGTTGGCGACCTCGAGCAACCCCGACCAGTCAATCTGGTCATCCATGCGACGCCACCATCACCAACGCGACAGCACCAGCAGCGATGCGGGCGTGTCGGCGCCACTGGCGTTTGCTTGGGTGTCGGTGATGCCGGCGTCCGCGCACATGGCCCCGGCATCCCTGCGTCCCTCCATCGCTTACGGCGGTGGCAACATGGGACCCATGCGCACACACACCGCATCAGTCCTGTTGCGTCGCATCTCGTCTACGCTGGCAGCCATGCTCCTCCGCCCACCGTCCGAGCTCGACGACGCGTACTCGTCGCGACCGGCCACGTACATGCCGCCGCTCTACCACCACTTCCACAACGAACGCACTGATTCTCTGTCCGCACTGGGACCAGCGGCGCTGGCGCCACCGCCGCGGCCCGCTCGGACCGAAAGCACGCGCATCACGCGCATCGCCAGCTTCCGCGCTCCGCCACCCCCCGCCCACCTGCCGCCACCGCAGCAATCGTACCATATGTCAGCGGTAGCCAAGGACTCGCCGGCCGCGTCGTCGTCGTTGGTGCGGATGGGGCCCATGTCCAGGGCGATTGCGATGGCCGAGCATGCAACTGGGTCATCGCCGCGTTTAGCTCCTGCGGTTGTTACTGCCGTGGGTGGCAGCGACTCTCCTCTCCCGCCAATGTCGTCGCCGTCGTCGCTAGTCGGAATGGCGCCGTCGACCGCAGCTGAACGCGGTGCTGCTGCTGCTGCTGCTGCGGCAAACCTTGGAGGAGCAAGCCAGACCGAGTACCGACAATGGGTGTCGCATCCACGCACGTCGCGGCCGATCTCGGCCATGTCGGCCGGCAGTGCCACCAGTACTTGAATCACTTCACTTTGGCTTTTATGACTTTGAGCAATCCTGTCCATCCAATCCATTTCTCGACTTCAAATCAATCATTTTCACTTCAATATCATTGCTCTTCGTGCTCATGTTCAACCAACGTAGCGGCTGCTACAACCAGAGACGCTCGGTACGCCAGCTGCGCCGACAGCGCGCGTTTCTTGGCGCTAGCGACCCGGCCCGACGGCGTCCACCACACGTCCTTGAGCGCTTCGTCGGGCTCACAGTCTACCGCCCCCTTTGGACCCTTTAATGGTGGCGGAGTTGGTTTTGGTCGAGTTGTTCGGGCACTGCTGCAAGCGCGCACGATCCGGTCGCGCACGTGGGTAGAAGGGGCTGGGACGTGTGGGATCACTGTTTGGGAGGTGCTGCTGTTGTTGGTCGCGCTGTCGGTGCTGAAGGTGCTGGTGGACATGGCGTACAACTACGTGTTCCCAAATTGTAATTCGATTGAGTTGATCCTTGAGGATCATAAAGGACAAACCTTATCCAGGGGCGACATGTACTCGTACGATGCCATGAGAGACGCGTTGTCCATGGCCGGCGGTGCCGATCGGGCTCGAGGGTGGATGTGCGGTTTCGTTACTGGCGGATCCATATTCCATTGGGAAATCTGATTTTTTTTGAACGACAAAAAGTAATGAAAAAACGCGCCTCTCGCTCTTTCCACGCGACAAATCATCCTCGTACCAGACGTCGATCATACCGAGCAAAAATACAAGTAAAAAAAAAAAAAAAATGGCATCTCGACTGTCCACGGCCTACTCGCGATTCATGGGCTCATCAGCATCGCGTAGCAGTGTAGCACGCGCCATGAGCACCGGTGGCCCAACACCACCACTCCCAACAACAGCGGTCCCCGCATGGAAGGCGGCCCTCGGCAAGTTCTCCAACAACGTACCGCCCGGAGCCCCCGGTTTTTGGCGCGAAGTCGGGATCGTGTTCACGGTGTTTGCAGTGACGGGCTCGTCGTCGCTGCTGGTGGTTCGGCGCGGCCTGAACGCGGCGCTGGGCGAAGGGTCGCTGTCGGAGGGGCCCAACAGCTGGCGGGCCGGGTACATGATGTTCGGGTTGCCGGCGTACTCGGCGATGCTGCTGACGTTTGGGACGCTGTCGGGCCGTGGGGCGTACTTCCGGACGGTCTTGCACCGGATGTGGGGCCGGATGCTGCCCAAGAGCGTTGCGGACCGGCTCAAGGTGTAAAGAACCGGAATGGGCGTCGCTCTTCCAAACGTGAATGAATAATTGAAATCAAAAACGGAAACCAAAATGTCCCCCTCGATCCTCGGCCAGCTGTGGGCCATCCCGGTCTCGGTGGCCGCCTCGCTCTATGCGCTTCTCGGTACGCTGGGCCGTCAGTCTCATTTTTCTCAAAATCCCATTGACCATGGAGCAACAATAAGCAGCGACCGTCCTGCCCTTCCTGCCCCGGCTCCTATTCCTCCAGTCATCCTCAACCCGACTTCTATCGGGCGTATCCACCCCAACGCATGAAGAGTCGCTGTGCCGGTACGAGTCGCTGTACACGCGCGACCACCCGCGCTTCTTTCGTGGCACCTATGCGCAACTGATCGACGCAGTCAAGAACAAGCTGGAGCACGCGCTGGTGTACTTGCACGCCGAGGACCACGACGACACGTTACGGTTTACGCGCGAGACGCTGGCGCACCCTGACGTTCTTGCTGCGCTCTCTGGATCCACCAATGAAAGTACAGCCCCAGTCAACGTGTACTTGGCGCCCATGCACGCAGCCGAATCAGTGCAGATCGCTTCCTTACTGGGCGCCGCCGCGTTTCCGTTCCTGGCCCTCGTCACGCTGTCGTCGGTGCAGGGCGTGACGCGGCCCGCGGTCGTGTGGCGATCCGAAGGGTTCGTGGATGGCCCAACCCTGGCGTCCCAGATCACGGCGGCAGTGCAGACGCACGGCTTGTTTCTGGCCACGGTGCGGCGCGAACGGCGCGACCGTGAAGTTGAGCGCGAGATGCGGTCGGCGCAGGAGTCGGCGTACCAGGAGAGCTTAAGGCGGGATCGGGAGCGGGTACCTGCTGGTTTTTCTATTCATTGATTCGGTGTGGGACTCATCCGATAATGAACTAGGCCCAGCGGCAGTTGCGCGAGGCCGAGCAGAAAAAGGCCGCCGAGGACGTGCGCAAGACGATGGTGCAGTCCAAGGCCGATGAGCTCAAGGTCCGTCGTTTCCCTTCTCTCTGTCCTTCAATTGACTCATCAGGTACTTAACAGGCCCGCCAAGCGCGCCGCGCCACTCTCCGCGCCGCCTATGCCGCCGACCCATCCCCGACCACCCCATTGACCGATGCGTCAGCAGCTCCAGCCCGTATCCGCATCCGCCTCCCCTCGGGCGCCCAGCACCTGCGCTCCTTTGCCCCCGACGCCCTGGTCCGCGACGTGTACGCGTACGTGGACTCGCTGGACCCGCGCAACGAGGACGCCGAGGATCCGATGGCTTGGGCCGAGGCACGAGTTACGGCGACAGGCGAGGATGCGGATCAAGAGGAAGATGAGGAAGAGGAAGAGGAGGGAGTCCCGGACTTTGGGTTCTTGCTGTGCGACGTGTACCCGCGGCGCGAGTTCCGCGACTTGGACCGGACCGTCGTGGACGCCGGGTTGCGGGGTGGAGTCAGTCTGGTGGTGGAGATCTAATTGAATAAGAAGGTCAAGATATGTATTGACTTTTTCGTGAAAAATGAAGCAAAGCAACTTCCCACGAATCCGCACAATCAGGTTGTTTCAGCTGTCAGGTCCGC